>SDVV010021816.1:0-13060 GCA_016164225.1 Gammarus roeselii
TTCAAAGGACACAATTAATCAAACAGCATTCCCAAACATTAATCAATATCAAAATGGATCATGTCTCTCGCAAGATTCAAAGGACACAATTAATCAAACAGCATTCCCAAACATTAATCAATATCAAAATGGATCATGTCTCTCGCAAGATTCAAAGGACACAATTAATCAAACAGCATTCCCAAACATTAATCAATATCAAAATGGATCATGTCTCTCGCAAGATTCAAAGGACACAATTAATCAAACAGCATTCCCAAACATTAATCAATATCAAGATGGATCATGTCTCTCGCAAGATTCAAAGGACACAATTCATCAAACAGCATTCCCAAACATTATTCAATATCAAGATGGATCATGTCTCTCGCAAGATTCAAAGGACACAATTCATCAAACAGCATTCCCAAACATTAATCAATAACAAAATGGATCATGTATCTCGCAAGATTCAAAGGACACAATTCATCAAACAACATTCCCAAACATTAATCAATATCAAGATGGATCATGTCTCTCGTCGAAAAAATGTTAATCTGTTTTGACGGTGTAGATTATCCTTCAACGAATATTTAAGTATGTTTTTTTATTCACAGTTACAATTTTTCATCACGTGTGTTGATGTGATTTCATTCAGCACGTGTGTTGATATGAAAAATATCGCATGCAAATTAAATATAAAGAATCGTTCAACACGCTATTGTTTGTCTCCTCATTGAAGACCAGCTTTTGATTAATATATTTTTGCTACTGTATACTTGTTACCGCGTCGTCTGATGACATGAGTACAGCATCAGGTTCCTCTCACTGCCTCCTGCCTCCTGCCCTCAACGCCTCGATCCATCTTGCACACTTAATTCCTCTTGCACTCGCGGCCTACAGAAACGCGGAACCTAATCCCTGGCCTACTCAGAATATTCAGCAAAGCTGTTGAGGTTTAAACCTTAATCCCTGAGGCTAGAATAGGGGCAGGGGTGACTGGGCTGTGGTTTGCTGAGGCGGGTGTTGTGCAGCATTCAGAGGATCAAATCTCTGGCCATCGTCAGCAGCATCAATTGGAAAATCTCGATTTTAGAGGACTTAGTTTTAGATTTACGCTCGTTAATGACCATTGTTGAATTGAAAATATATTTTACGTATTCTGATAGCACATTTTGTTTTGGTGGTTAATTGAACGAAGGTAAATTAGCGATTCTTTTGGTTGACCAAAAACATGGGAACATCAGTTTATTTTTTATTAAAGCATAGATAGTTTTTCCAAAAATTGTTGTAAAAAAATGTATCACCAATAACCAGCAAGATTGGATTATTCATGAAAATTCTAATGACCTACACTAGGTGCAAATCATCCCTCTAATGAATGTTGTTTCGCTACCGCACGCCCTTGCATATTCAGAGGGGTTTATCCACGGTATAGTAGTCAGCATGGTGTCTGACACGAGTTAGGGCTTCAGTCGAACTCAGGCAGTTACCGGTTACCATGCAGTTCGACTAGCAAATCCGGCAGATCTTTGGATTTCGTTCGAACTGATCATCCCCAACTAATCGCTTTTTTTTCAATGCAAAATCAATGCCTGCTGATACTTCTCTTGAAGTTTGAGTTGCCAATGCTATAGCAGCCATTATGCAAATATGCCTAATGCTATTATAAGTACTATTAAGTCGTCTAAATGTAACCTAACATCAACTTGCACTTACACAAATTGCTGTTTCATGGAGATTTCCTCAATTTAATAATCAGAAGTCATACTTTATACTCGCAAACTAAGTTGCGTCATACTATATACTTGTAAACTAAGCTACACAGTACTTTATACTTGTAAAATAAGCTACACCCTATTTATATTGGTAAACAAAGTTACACCATACTTTCTACTCGTGTACTAAGCTACACCAAACCGAGTAGTGATATTCATATTTTAACAGAGATACTAATGACGGCACAGAATAGAAGTGGTTAGAAGATACTGATGACGGCACAGAATAGAAGAGGTTAGAAGATACTAATGACGGCACAGAATAGAAGTGGTTAGAAGATACTGATGACGGCACAGAATAGAAAAGGTTAGAAGATACTAATGACGGCACAGAATAGAAGTGATTCGAAGATACTGATGACGGCACAGAATAGAAGTGGTTCGAAGATACTGATGACGGCACAGATCAGAAGTGGTTCGAAGATACTGATGACGGCACAGAATAGACGTGGTTCGAAGATACTGATGGAACAGAATAGAAGTGGTTCGACGATACTGATGACGGTACAGAGAATAGAAGTGGTTCGAAGATACTGATGACGGCACAGAATATAAATGGTTCGAAGATACTGATGACGGAACTGAATAGAAGTGATTCGAATGTATATAGCAGAACGTAAGACAATCATTACAATTAGTGGTGATCAAAAGAATTCGCATTGCATACTTGGTTGAATGCAAATACTTTTCCGACAATAAAATGTTAATTTTGCAAATTGAGAAAGGTGTCTTGCTTCCCAACCACTGTAATTAAAACAATCTCTGGGAATATTGTAGCTCATTTGACCCAACTTAGCAATAAGTCCCTTCAGCAGTAAGTTTTACCCGATGCACTCAAAATCGGCAAAAAATTAGGCCAATTTAAAAAAATATAAGCAAAACGCAATAAAGGAGTCAGCTAATAACACAAAGGTTCGTCATAATCAATGTTTTTGAAAAAAGGGTTTTATGCAAGATTATGACGTCCAGGCTTTCAAAAATTTAGAAAATGTGTCATTCAAATTCATTGTTGATGTCATTGATGGTTTTGATGGTGGGAAAGATTATTAAAGTTTATTTTAGATGTCAATGATGAGTTTGATAGTGGGAAAGATTATTAAAGTTCATTGGAGATGTCAATGATGGGTTTGATAGTGGGAAAGATTATTAAAGTTGATTGGAGATGTCATTGATGGGTTTAATAGTGATGATGTTGCCGCTTGTATGGACCTCAGCAAAACTTGTTATCGTATGAGCCATTATTTGCTGACGAATTTACGAAATTGTGGAGTTAGTTCCATTGACACAAATTGACTAAAAAGTTATCTTCGTGGTGGTAAACACCTAGAGAGTTGGAATGAACAATAATCATCTGTGAGTCCGATTAATATAGGAGTACCACAAGGGTTGATCCTAGCAGATTTGGCCTTCCTAATCTACATTAATGACGAAGTAAACACTAACAACAGGTTGTCCATTATCCCTTTGGCAGATGATACTGCACTGTAAACAACCGAAAAAAAAATTATGATACTGTTACTAATATGAATAATCAATTGGTTCACATTTCAAGCTGGTACACGTCTAATAAGTTGACGCTAAATATCGACAAGACTCAGTATATGAGCAACGCTACCATCGCAACATTAACAGCAACGTCATTCGCGCCACAATAACAGCAACGTTACCCTTGCAACAATAACAGCAACGCTATTCCAACCACAATAACAGCAACGCTACCATCGCAACAATAACAGCAACGTCATTCGCGCCACAATAACAGCAACGTTACCCTTGCAACAATAACAGCAAAGCAACGCTATTCCAACTACAATAACAGCAACGCTACCATCGCAACAATAACAACAACGTCATTCGCACCACAATAACAGCAACGCTACCCTTGCAACAATAACAGCAAAGCTATTCCAACTACAATAGCAGCAACGATATTCACGCTCCAATAACAGCAACGGTATTACGGCCCCAATAACATTTGTTTTATTTACGCCAGAATAACAGAAACGTCTTTACGTCACAATAACATCAAAGCTATTCACATCACAATAACAGCCACACTATTCCCACCACAATGGAAACAACGATATACACGCCCCAATAACAGCATAAATCCCCGCCAAAATAACATCGATGCAAGTCACGCCACAATAACAGCAACGCTATTCACGCCACAAAAAAGCAACGCTATTCATTTTACAATATCAGCAACGCATACACCCCACAATAACAGCATCGATTTTCACGTCACAATAACAGTAACGCTTTTCAAGTCACAATAATGCAACGCTATTCATACCACAATAACAGCGACGCTTTTCATGACACAATAAGAGCAGCGCTGTTCGCAATACAATAACAGCAAAGTTATTCACGTCACAATAACAGTAACACTTTTCCTGCCATAGTAACAACAACACCATCCATATCATAAAATTAGCAGCGCTGTTAACGTCACAACAACAGTAACGCTTTTCCCGCCACAAAAACAGCAACACATTGCATGCACAATAACAGGAACAATAGCCCCACGACAATAATATTTTGTACGTATATATACTAGTTTTCATTAGAGCGTCAGAATAAATTTAGCTAAAAGTAATCGCAGGCGAGGAAACTGGGTGATTTAAACAACATGCTTCACGTCGAGTGAACACATGTCAAAAATATTTTCTGAAGTGGTTATTCATTAGTAAGACTAAAAAGAAATCAAGTTATATGGTCCTAATGTGTCAACGCCCACCACGCACGAACGTGGACGGGCTGGTTCACAGTCTAGTAAAGGGAACGGAATGGTCGCAGCATAGCGGCGGCACCGCTTGGGCGGAAGGCGATTACTTCGAACTTGGCTTGGGATTCACTGGGCCGTGGGGCATAGCCAGAGTAGGCCACAGTACTCTATCTTGATATCGTTTTTCATTACACGTTACATTTTGTTTCCGCGAATATTTTTTGGCTGAAATTATTTAAGAGCGTATCTAGATACTGTAACTAGATACTGTACCTACATACTGCACCTAGATACTGTACCTAGATACTGTCCCTAGACACTGTATCTAGATATAGTATCTGATACTGATACGCTTGACATTGCTGATGCGGAAGCAGAAGCAAATTCAAAAGCGACATGTCCCACTCCTTTGCGGATTATCGTAGTCATTATTAAAGAGTGACGCATGCAAGATGCATTTGTTTTGACCATTCAAGTGCCGCAACAAGACAAAAAATTCGCCTCGTCAAATATCTCCTCCCGAACTACTCACGAATCAATCCAAACTCCCTCCAATAAGCCCATCACGAAGCAAGAAAATCAAGACAACCAACCCAACAGGGAAAGTTGTTAGCACCTTCTTCATTCGGGGTGATAAGATGGACTGGGAGAAGGATTGGGAAACGAACTGGCAAAAGGACTGTGGGAAAGATTAGGAGAAGGACTGGGAGAATGATTGGGAAAATGACTGGGAGAAGAACTGAGGGGAATTGGAGAGGGACTGAAAAGAAGACTGTGAGACAGACTGGGAGAAAAACCAGGAAAGGACTGGCAGAAGGACTTGGAGAAGGACTGGGGAAAGGACTCTGAGAAGGACTGGGGAAAGGACTCTGAGAAGGACTGGGTAAATGACTGAGAAAATTACTAGTAGAACTAGCGGGACATGGAGAAGGACTGAAAGAAGTTCTGAAAAAAGTAGTGGAAGAAAGACTGGAAGAAGGAGTGGAAGAAGGACTGAGGGAAGGAGTGGGAGAAGGAATGGAAGAAGGACTATGAGAAGGAATAGATGAAGGCCTGGGAAAAGGACTCAATAAACGTGGGAACGTAGATGCACGATCTGAGTGCACTAACAGTAATTTTCAGATGTTGTTACCCGTAAATGTAATTTGTAAGAAGTGACCCTTACCGGTAGGATGCCGACTTGATATGAAAACCGATTAGTCCTTCCTAAAATAAGTGTTGCCATACATCATCATTTTTTTATAGATAACTTGACTTTGTTCTAAATATTGTTATACTTCAGCGTTTTGACAGAGAACATAAATTTCTTCCAATAATTGCAATACTTTATATTCTTTAAGAAAACATGACTTTTGCTTGCATTTTTTACTCCACCGATATATTTCTTGATACTTTCATTTGCAACCAAATGTATTTGACAGGTTTTATCCTCCAACTTTGTGAATACATTTTTTCTCACGAGGTTACTCTCCGTCATTCCCGCTAGAACCAAAATCGCTGAACGTGTTCGTCCAGCAGAAAGAAATTGTATGATACCGTCAGCTCCTATGATAATTTTGTCAAAAACGAGTGTGTCATTTTCCATTGGCAACTGGAAGCAAACGGACGTCATTTAGAGGCGTTATTTAGGCCCTCGTCCGTGGACCGGCATTATGAAAGGATTATCTGGATCAGCGACTATGGAGCCTGTCCGCTGGCTGGTCCGAGTGCCGGAGGAGGTATTGGTGCCGTGGCGAGAACAAAAAAAATATATCAAATAAAAATCTCCCTTCATATACTAACGGTATTGTAATCCTTGCGCACATTTACAATATAATCATTGAACATTGATAGCATCAGATCATATGAATAAGCCTTGCTTAATGCATCCCTATGTAGAACTGGTAGGTGAATGGTGAAGGAACGAGGGGTGCAGAGAGTTGTCTTAGTGATTGTTGAGATGTGAGGAATGTTTGGAAACAAGGCCAAGAGCCATCACTCGGGTAATTTAAATGGAGGTACCTACCACAACCTACATCGTCGCATCTTGTAATGGGCCGATACTACACTAGTATCTTATTATTATTATTATTATTATTAATATTTTATTATTATTATTACTCATGTTATTGTTTGTATGTAGATTGCAAATTATATAAGTCATTCTATTCATTTATTCATCCATTTTCACAGAGTCCTAGCACAGTAGGTTCAGAACAGCTTGTTATATTACTTTGGAAGCTATAAGAAAGTTCCATTTCAAACTGTAACATTTATTGTCATGTAGGTAAAATTCTTTCGTAGTGGGGTATCGAAGCAATGTCATTACTAGATGACAAGGTAAATAATGTATTTTCAGGGCAACATCAATCCAAGGAATAGGCCTGTACCATGCTTCCCCAGCCCTCTCCCCTTCACCCCCGACGCTGTTTGGGGACCTGCAGAGCACATGTTTACTGGTCTGTTATCGGAAAACAGGCCGACAACAGGGACCGGTAGGACTTGGCTGCACAAAATACTAAGACCTAAAATCCCTTCTGCCTTCTTGTTATTGAGGGGGAATGACTTGTACGGAGAACGTGATAGGGGCAGACAGACAGCGATGTTGTTGCGAGGTATGACTTGTACAGAGAACGTGATGGGGGACAGACAAACGGCGATGTTTTTGCAAGGAATGACTTGTACGAGAAACGTGAAACAGACAGATGGCGATGTTGTTACGGAGAATGAATTACCGAGGGAACGTGATTGTGAGGAGACAGATGACGATGTTGTTGTGGGGAATGACTTGCACGGGAACGTGATTGATAGGGGGAAGATACAAGTCGCGATGCGGAGGAGAATGACTCTCAATAGAACGTGATTGGGAATTAAATAACCTACAATTTTTGTTTGGAAAAATAAGTTAGTATTAGAACGTTTTTAAATGAGATACAAATGATGGAATTGCTATGGTAAATGACTCCTGGCCAACGTGACAGCGAGAAAGACGATTAAAATAATTTTTGGATTTTATTCACACGTCGCAACCAATTTGATAAGATGATCAAAGACACTTGGGACCACAGGTCTCTTCTAAAAATTTTATGGCGTCAGGTAGGGAGAAACAACCGATAAGAGTAGGGGAAAGGGAATCGACGCACTCAAAGCAGGGAAAATGTCCTTCCGTCTCTGTCGCACAAGCAGCCTTGCAAGGCATGATATGAGATGTTTGAGACGTTCTTGACTAAACGCCATAGCTAACCGTTATAGTTGGGCCCATGAGCAGGCTAAGGATGGTACTCTTTCTCATTGTTCCAACGAGCTTCTTGCATTTTTATCGGACAAATTTCCGGAGCTAGTAATCAGCCGCCGAACGAACCAGCCTTGATTCGCTCAAAGGCTCGATTTCAGCCCAATCGACTACTGGTTTTGTGGAGATAGAATCCATTGTCCACGAACGCAAGGCAACGACAATCAAATATCCAAAAAAAACTGCAAAGAAAAATAGTGGCAAGCTTCATCCGAAGGGTTCAAATCTACGCTCATTGGTATAGGTCACTTTTCGAAGCTGAATTTTCATTTTTGTCTAGTGATGCTTTAAAAAATATAAATTCCAATTTATTTTAAATTATTCTGTTCATATTAAATATAAAATGACATATGATGTAGATTTTATAGAGCGTTCAAATTGTCAAAAACATTATAAACATCCAGTACATCCCTCCAACCAGCTCAACACCATCATCAACACTTTTGCTGAAGGTGATTTTAACGACCACGATAACTCCTGGCTCACCACACAAAGCACTGGCCGAAGAGGTAATGTCCTCATTGGCCAACTGGACACACATATCACATTGAATAACCCACGCGCCCCCACTCGCAAGCCTTTGAAGGCAAACACTCAACTGGCATTCTGCTCTTCCCCAGTCTCGCTCTAAGCTGTCGATGGGCAGTCCACCAAGACATGTCCTCCGACCACCTCCCAATAGTCATTAATTATAGACTTCGATCCCCAATCCATAACAAGCCCTTATTACGTTATGTAACAATAAAGAGAGCAGAATGTAACGTATACACTACGTCAGTGGAAACCTCTCTACACGCCTTCAACATCACTGAATGCACATGCAGACAATCAATACATATTCACATGGTTCGTCTGTGGCTTGACACTTAAACCGACGAACGCGGTGATTATATCCGATGCAATCCAGCAAACATAACCTCGGTTGTGACGTCAACCTACGTTAGACATTTTTTACCTGTACCTAAAAATATTGATGCTCATCATATCTCGCAAAAAATCAGGCGATAAGCAGTCGATCAGTCTAAGTACAGGAAAGAGAACTGCAGCACCTTCAGTCGCAAACCAAAAGTAAAGTACACGACAAAAAAGAAGCACCCACACGACGACACTGCAAAAAATGAATTCATAATCAGCAGAAGGTTTCTCAAGAAGGTCATGAAACGTATATCTAAAGATTATGAATACAAAATTGCGGCAAACGGCTGAACAAATACGAAACCCTTTTTAAACTATGTTTTGAGTATTATCAAGATCTGCAATAGGTCCTCTTGAGGACGATAATGGGGAGCTAGAAACGGATGACACTAACATGAATGTCTTACTAAACCAATAATTTTGTTCTGTTCATAAGGTGGAGAATCCGGATATCCCTAATTCTGAGGATATCGTAGTTGAAAGACAAATTGACGCTCTCGGCAAAGTATGTTTTTCCTCTGTCGAAGTAATTAAATGTATAGATACATTGGAAGTCACAAAAATTCCAGGCCTAGACCAGTTCATCCTTGAATTTCGAAGGAGACTAAGAACGAAATCGTCGAACAACAATCAAAGATTTTCACCCAATCTCTCAAAATTTGCACTTGCTCCTCTCAATGAAAAGAGGCCAACGTTACTCCAATTTTTAACAAAATGGGACAAAAAGTGTCGGCAATTACCGATCAATTAGTCTCAACTCAGTCATAGACAAATTAATGGAACGGTTGTTTACAGATAAAATTACTGAATTCATATAAACAAACATGTTAACAAGAGACTCAACACGGCTTTAGATAAAATTGTTCCTGCTTGATGAACATTCTGCATTGTTGTGAGAGTATAATAGGAATTTACAACACGAAGTTCCAATCCATATTTAATGCTTGATTTTCAGAAGAAAAAAAACATTTCCTCACAGACGCCTAGTTAGTAAATTGCACAGCATAGGAATTCGATGCAAGCTAAATAACTAGATAAAATGTTAGCTCACGGATAGACGGCAGCGAGTCAACTTGACTAACCCTCTCCCCTTGAGGTAATGTAACAAGCAGTGTGCCACAAGGATCTGTTTCAAGTCCAGTCCTTATAATGTTGATAAACGATCTCGTTAAAAATGTGCTGTCGAACATTCGCAAGTTTGCAGTTACCTAATACTAATCTATGAGGACATAAGCAAACAGAACTTGAGTGTCAGCATGATCCAAACTAGATTTGAATAAAATTACCGATTGATCAAAATGTATGAAATGAAATTCGACGTCGACAAATGCAAAGTTAGAAACATAGGTCATCACAACTCCAAGGACGGATAATCCATGTCCGTAAGGATACTGATTCCAGTCAGAGAAAGATCTGAACGTCCTCCTCAGCAACAATTTGGAAAGCAGCAAGGAGTGTAACGATGCTGTTAAAAAAAATTGATACCCTGTACAATCTCGAACAAGAAAAGATACAGTACTCTTGAATTGCATACTGCATTCGTTAGACCGCATATCGAATTTTCAGTCCAATTCTGGTCTCCACATCTTAGAAAAATTATTATTAAACTAAAGAAGAAGGTTCAAGTAGAACAAATAATCGAATCTGCTCGCTGCGCACTAAGGCGTACGAAAACAAACTCAGCGACCTAAACCTTTATGGGCGGGAGAAGCGCCCTGTTATAGCTGACAAGATCGAAGTGATGAAGAATATGAAGGGAAAGGAAAACGTCGTCTAAACGAGCCTTATTACTTTGGATGCAAACGGAGTGACCAGGGATGATGATTACAAAATAATTGAGTAAGAGCTTAACACTGGATATAACGCGTAACTCTTTTATGTACAGAGTGGTCGGAGAATGAAACAAACTTCCATGGGTAATTGTCAACAGCGATACAATCGAAACGTTCAAGTCACGGTTCGGCAATTTCCACCAGAATCGCCGCTAACTAGACTCTGGGTTGAAGCACGTTTCAGCAATAGTGCTTGACATTAGTGTCAGCTAATGTGTTAGAAAATGGTGTCAGGCATTGAAACCAGTACTCTTAAAATTACCACTAGCACAACATAATATATTAGCTCTATCACAATCAGGATGGTGCCTGGAATTGGCACCTGTTCGCAACAAAACGGTGCTCGGCATGACACCGATCAGCATTGGTTAAACGATGAATGAAACTGAGCCCATCTCAAATCGACATCGCGGGCCGGTTGCTTTCTCTTCAGGTGCCGATTTTAGTTGTTTCGGGCTTCTTCGTTACAGTCTATTTCCTACTACAACCTGTCCCTTTTTTGACTTTTTACTAGAAGCGCTACACAGATATATAATGCGATATATGATACTCCTTAAGAAAGTCTTCTTCAGACCATTTGTTTCTGCTAAAAAAGCAACTCAATTTGGACCAAAAGCTTCTGAATTGAAACTGTTATGGCAATTTTCATGTCCGAGGTGTACCAATTGAAGGCAATCATTTTGTTTCATTTGAGGAGAAATACTTTATGTGCATTCATATTTAATAGTGTGCTGTAGCTATTTAAGTCATTTATGCAACAACCAAGCCAAGGCAAATCTTGAACAGCACCGCGCCCGTGATAGGTTCCTGAACCGCACCGTGCACACTCAGAGTACACGCATAACAGACTCTTGAACAGCACCGAGTACGCTCAGAGTACACGCACGACAGGCTCTTGAACAGCACCGCGTACGCTCAGAGTACACGCATGACAGGCTCTTGAACAGCACCGCGCACACTCAGAGTGCACGCATGACAGGCTCTTGAACAGCACCACGCATGCTCAGAGTACACGCATGAAAAGTTCGTGAACAGCACTGCGAGTGCTCAGAGTACCCGCATAACAAGTTTCTGAACAACACCGCGCACGCTCAGAGTACACGCATGATAGGCTCTTGACAAGCACCAAGCACGCTCAGAGTACACGCATAACAAGTTCCTGAACAGCACTGCGAATGCTCAGAGTACACGCATGACAAGCTCATGAACATCACCACGCACGCTCAGAGTACACGCATGAAAAGTTCCTGAACAGCACCGCGCACGCTCAGAGTATATGCATGACAGGCTCTTGAACAGCACCACGCACGCTCAGAGTACACGCATTGCAGTCTCCTGAACAGCACCGGGCACGCTCAGAGTGCACGCATGGCAGGCTCTTGAACAGCACCGCGCACGCTCATGGTGCACGAACGACAGGCTCTTGAACAGCACCGTGCACGCTCAGAGTACACGCATGGCAGGCTCCTGAACAGCACCGCGCACGCTCATAGCGCACGAATGACAGGCTATTGAACAGCAACGCGCACGCTCATAGCGCACGAATGACAGGCTCTTGAACAGCACCGTGCACGCTCAGAGTGCACGCATATCAGGCTCCTGAACAGCACCGCGCACGCTCAGAGTGCACGCATGTCAGGCTCCTGAACAGCACCGCAAGTGCTCAGAGTACACGTATGACAGGCTCTTGAACAGCACCACGCACGCTCAGAGTAGACACATGACAGGCCCTTGAACAGCACCGCGCACGCTCAGAGTGCAGGCATGACAGGCTCTTCAACAGCACCAAGCACGCTCAGAGTACACGTATGACAGGCTCTTGAACAGCACCACGCACGCTCAGAGTAGACACATGACAGGGTCTTCAACAGCACCCCTCACGCTCAGAGTACACGCATGACAATCTCCTGAACAGCACCGCGAGTGCTCAGAGCACACGTTTGACGCTCCTGAGCAGCATCGCGCCAGCTCAGAATACACGCTTGAGTCTCCTGAACAGCATCGTGAATGCTCAGAGTACAAGTATGACAGGTTCCTGAACAACACTGCGCACTCTCAGAGTGCAAGCATGACAGGCTCCTGAACAGCATCGTGCACGCTTAGAGTACACGTATGAGTCTCCTGAACAGCACCACGCACGCTCAGAGTACACGCATGAGTCTCATGAACAGCACCGCACACGCTCAGAGTACACGCATGAGTCTCTTGAACAGCACCGAGCACGCTCAGAGTGCACGCATGACAGGCTCTTGAACAGCACCGCGCACGCTCAGAGTGCACGCATAACAGGCTCTTGAACAGCACCGCGCACGCTCAGAGTACACGCATGACAAGTTCCTGAACAGCACCGCGAGTGCTCAGAGTACACGCATGACAGTCTGCTGAACAGCACCGTGCACGCCCAGAGTACACGCATGAGTCTCCTGAACAGCACCGCGCACGCTCAGAGTACACACATGAGTCTCCTGAACAGCACCGGGCACGCTCAGAGTGCACGCATGGCAGGCTCTTGAACAGCACCGCGCACGCTCATGGTGCACGAACGACAGGCTCTTGA
>SDVV010021817.1:0-13060 GCA_016164225.1 Gammarus roeselii
TCAACTTCGTCTCACTCAGCGCCAACACATCTAACTTCCTCCTCACAAACATCTCGCCAATCTCCCTCCTCTTTACATCACTCGTACTACAGCCACGCACATTCAGCGACCCTAACAATAGGGTTTGGAGAGGCGTGTGCCTTACCTCCCCCCGCTCGTCTTGCCGTCTTCGAGGAAAGGTTTTTACAGAGAACGGGATTCCTAGCCCCTTCGCTCCGCCCCGTTTTGTCGTCTCCGACACGCTGGGGGTTGCGGTAGCGCGAATAATAATGAAATTGTTAATAATAATTAGAATTGTGAAGAGAGCTTTGTAATGCTCCTTCCCTATATCTCTATAATTATAATCATAACCTCGATAGCTCCTGGGAAAGTCGTGTCGTTCTCAAGTCTACGAGTCACGTAGCCCAGGGCTTGTCGAGCGCGTTCTTAAACGCATTCACGGTCTCAGAGCCAACTACCGCAGCTGGTAAGTTGTTCCAAACCCGCGAGATTGCGATCGGGAAAAAGTGTTGCGAAACGTTTTTCCACAAATTTCGCCCCGTTCTTTCGGGTACGAATGTTGTGGTCCCTGTCAAAGAGGCCGACAGGGCTCACGTTGTTGGATCCCTTCTGGTAATTGAAGATTTCAATGAGCTGGCCCCTCATCCTCCGTTGCTCGGGGGTGATGAGGCCAAGCTCTTTCAGCCTATCCTCGTAGCTGTGGTGGCGTAGCTGTGTGATGAGCTTAGTAGCAAAAAGCTGGATTCGTTCCACTTTGGCTATGTCCCCCTTCATGTGTGGAGACCAGAATTCGACTGAATGCTCGAGGTGGGGACGGACGAGGGACGTGTACAACAGCTATAAAATGTCCTTCGTTTTGCATAAGAAGTTACGGGAGATGTAGTCAAGGTCTCGATTAACTATCTTGTAACTTACTTCGACATGCGCGTTCCAATTATAATCTTTCGAGATTAGGACACCCAACTCTCTCTGCTGGCCAACAGTTACGAGATCGCTTCCTGCCATCGTGTGGTTGAAGTTGGTATTGCGACACCCAATGTGCATAACTGTACATTTTGCAACATTGGAGGGCATCTGCCAGTTTCTGACCATTGCTGCATGGCAGAGCTTCGTGTATTCGGCAAATTTCAATACTTTGGACAAGAGCCCCGTATCCATGTCGTTTACATAGATGAGGAAGAGGATAGGACCCAGGACACTGCCCTGGGGCACCCTAGAGGTAACAGGGGCCCACTCGGGCAAGGCCTGGTCGAGGCTGACTCTTTGCTCACGTCCTGTTAGCCAGGCGCGCAGCCAGCGAAGTACGTTGCCACTGATGCCGAGCTCAGAGATTTTGTTTAACAGCCTCCTGTGCTGCACCTTGTCGAGGGCTTTTTGGAAGTCTAGGTAGATGACATCCACTGCCTTGCAGCGGTCGTACACGTTCATCGCTGCATTTAAAAAGTCCAGCATATTCGTCAGGCAGCTCATCACACGGCGGAAGCCGTGCTGAGTGTCATAAATCAGTCCGTTGTTTTCCTTATGATCGGCGAGATGATTTCGTACCAATCGCTCTATGATTTTACACACGATTGACGTCAAGTTGATCGTTCGATAGTTGCTGGGCGATTGTCGGTCACCTTTCTTGAAGATTGCCGTGACAATGGCAACTTTCCAATCCTTGGAGACTTCGCCTCTTGTCATCGATCAGTTGAAGATGTGGGTCAGGGAGTCCTCCAATTGTTCTCGAGTTTCCTTAAGAACTCATGGGTGGTGTTCATCGGGACCAATCGATTTGTAAATGTCCAATCTCTCAAGTTGTTTAACAACTTCCTCTCTCGTGAACACAATGTTGTTGAGGCTGATTTCCCCAGCGTAAACAGTATCTCGTTCGCAGCCGGGCCCTCAACTGTGAACACTGAACAGAAGAAGCTATTCAGGAGACAGGCCATATCCTCAGGTGACGTTTTGAGGACGCCATCTTCATCCATTAGCGGGCCAACCTAGTACCTAGCAATTTTACGCTCATTGACGTAGCGATAGAAATCGTTAGGGTTCTCATTGGCGTTATTCGCAATATTTTCTCTTTCGTGCGCTTAGAGGATCGGACTAGTCTAGTGGCTGTCCTACACGCCAGGCGGTGCAGTTCTTCCGCCTCTTCAGTGTTATCCCTCAGTCATTGCGCATTTAGGTGATCGCGACGATTCAAGGCTCTTGCAACTTCGACGTTCCACCAAGGGGGCCTGATCCTTTGAACGGAATCAATCGTCCTCAAGGGTATACATCGGTCGCTTGCCTCGCGAACTCTCTCAGTGAGGATATGGCAGCAAGCGTCCACCGTACCGTCTTCGAGTTGTTCGACTAAGTTAAGCGCACTTAGTTGTTCTCTCATCCCCTGGAAGTCTGCTCGCACGAAGTTGGAGCGGCGTATAGCTCCCTGGGGGTTGGACGGGGACTTTTGATGGTGAATCCCGCCGCGTTGTGGTCAGCACCTCCCAGTTTGTTGCCAACTAGGATGTTGCCAACCAAGCGCTCCTCAGTTGACATGACTAGGTCCAGTAAGTTGTTTTCCGAGTTGGTTCAGGAACATTCTGGGTCATGCCGTTTTCGGCGATAAACTCCGTTAGTTTATTATTAGGCTCACCCAGTCAATATAGGGACGTTGAAGTCGCCAAAAATGATAGTCTCGTGGTTATTTGAGACTATTTCCTCCAGCTTCTCATAGAGCTGGGCATCGAGTTCCGCAAGGGTGTGGCTGTTGCGGTACACCAATGCAAGCTTCAATGTCGCATAGGCCACTTTGATTTCTGCGTTGAGTATTTCGCAAGAAACTGTGGCCAGCGTTGCTCTAAGAAATTGATGCAGTATCTCCTTTATGTACAGCACGGACCCGGCCCCTCGTTTACTAGGGGTGGGTTTATCCACGCTAAATATCTTATAGCCTGGTAGCACTAACTCTGCTGCCAGGTTTCTACTCTGGAGATCGAGACATGTTTCGTTTATGCCAATGACATCAAACGAGTACAGGGTCGCCAGTCCCCTCAATTCGTCGAACTTAGGGGCATATGACTGCGCATTACAGAAGAAGACCTTCAGATGGTGCGTATCTCGGTCTTCGACATCTTCATCATTGGGAGGGTCTCGACCTGGCGGCTATGGACCAGGATCTTGACCATCCCTAGAATTGCCTTCTTGTGAGCCAGTAACGCATCTACCGTGTCCGCAGCTTCTTCCTCTTAAAGTGACTGATCGACGGTCATCGCTCCCGTCCGGGAATCTGCTGCGGGCACGGGGACCTCTAGGTAGGGTTCCCTGTGGCCAAAACCCCTAACTATTGGGCATCGTATTTCTTGGCGCTTAGATGGAGCAGTCGGCCAAGTCGGGCATTTCTTACATCATTCAGGTGTAGACCGTCTCTTAGGAGCAGATCGGGCCTCTCCCGAAAGTCATCAAACAAGTTGATGAAGGAGACTCCATTGAACTTGCAAATGGTCTCGAATGCTCTATTTCTATACGTTAGCTTACTATACAGTTCGTCATCCTCATACATTTGCGGTAAGATGGATGTGATGGCTACTCGATCCGTTTTTGCCTTGAGGTTTCGAAATCAGCAGCCTATACTTGGCTAGCACATCTTCCGACCTTGTCCTTTCAAGATTATTGGTGCCTACATGGCAAATGATGAGTGTCTCCCGGCTAGAAACTACAACCTCAGCAAGGGCACCTCTGATCTTTTCAATCGTGGCACTGGGTATGCAAATAACCCGTTTTTTGCCTTACACCTATGAGCAAATTCAACCGTGTGGTGTCGGACGATAGAGTCACCTAAGACAAGTGTCTGAATTTTGCTGTCCAGGTCCGTGAACCTCTCAAAAGTGTTCCGCGTTGGCATCACAAACGTAGGCCGGTTTACGAAGATGAACCGGTTCTGGTCTTGCTGATATACATCCGAATTTATGCTGCCTCGTCGTGGTTGGGCGCGGTTTCGGCCCATGGATGTATTGGTCTGAGGTATCGGCTTAGTCCCAGTTTTCAGTTTCCGGGCAGCCGAAGACCTCTCTGCCTGGCGGAAAGTACATAGGTACCCCGGGTTTGGGTTTAGGGGTGGAAGCGAGTTGCGAGCTCACATCCAGCACCGGCAGCCCTGATATGGGTTTAGGGGTGGATACGTGCTGTCGTTTCAGACTCTTACCCAGGACGTCACGGTAGGAAGTCAGAGCAAGACCACCAAGACTCCCCCGCGATTGAACTGGGTCCCGGTCAATTTTCTCCCGGGATGCCTTTCCACCCAGTTGTAAAGCATGGACCGCCAACTCGTTAACTTTTACTAGTTTCCTCGTCTGGTCCGCCAGGCACCTACTAGCCTTCTACATATCAGAACGTACTCTTCTACTGAGGTCTGCAGCAAAGCTCTCTAAATCACGCTTATTAACAAGGTCCTCTTGGACCTTACGTACCTCGTCTCTCACCTCCGCTACGGACTCACAAGTCCTGCCGATCTCCCCTCTCATCGCCACACACTCACCGGCGACCGTGCGCAGCTGCTCCTCGAGGACAAAGACCTTCCCCGCAAAGATCCCGACCTGTCCGTCGTCGTCCCTCCGCCGCAGGCCCTGGAAGTCACCAGGACCTGTTCGAGCCTGCCATCAAGCTCGCACAACCGGCAGACGAGGACTCCCGCGAGGTCCCTGAAGAAGCTCCTGCTCATCCTGACGAGGCAGACCGAGCACTCCGCCAGAGTATGAACCATCTTCAAAAGTCGTCCGCGGGAATCTTCACTCTTCCGGCAGGCGCGCGCACTCACTTAGCTTATTACTTTCAATTTAGTTAATTTTATTAATTAGCACAATTAGCACAGTAAATGTTCACAATTGTCTCCGAAAACAAAGACACGAAAAATGTCACGGTTGGTGAACGTCACGGGAACGAGCGCTTAGTAGTAAAGCGCTTGTAGTAGAAGTAGGCCTGGGCCTAGGATGATTTGCCCATCGTCCATGGGCTGCCGGATGCTGAAAGCCCCAAAAGAGGTTGTCGCCACCTTGGCGGTAGTAGTCCTAACGTCACATTTTCTTAGTGCGGGTTGGATTAGTATCCCAGTGTTTGCTGAGGCGGTTTTTAAATGTGTTTACGTTATTACTGTCAACCACATCATGCGGTAAGCGGTTCCAAATTCGTGGTATCTTGATTTTAAAGAAGTTTACAACCACTTATGCTCTGAATAGTTTTAGCTGCAGTTTTGTCCATTATTTCTGTCACTTGGGAAATAATCTTGGCCAAAAAGACCCTTAGGGCTAGTTTTAGTGAATCCGGTTAGGTATTTAAAGGCTTCTATTAACTGACCTCTAAGTCGTCTTTATTCAAGTGATATCAGTTTAAGTTCGTCGAGTCTTCACGGATATTTCTTACTTTTTAGATCCGGAGTTATTTTTGTTGCTTGATGCTGAACACGTTCCATTTCGTTAAAATCCCCTCATAGGTGAGGGGACCAAAATTGTACTGCAAATTTCGTGTGAGGTCTGACGATTGGAACATATAGCGGTAGCACGATGTTCATAGACTTGTAGTGGAAGTTTCTCGATGTTAAGCCAGGGACTCTTCTGCCTTTCTTGTAGCCAGCTTCCACTTGTTTTTCCACTTGAGGTCTTTGGTGATTAATATTCCAAGGTCTCGTTGTTGGTCTACTTCAGCCACATGCTAGATCGCCATTACGAAAGCAGAATTTGAATTTATGTGATCTGATGTGCTTAACAATGCATTTTTCACGAATTAAGTTCATTTGCCAATTATCAGAACACTCCACTAGTTCAGTAAGATCCCATTGGATAGTTATGCAATCATGCTCACAGTTTGCTTTGTGACGGAGTTTGGTTTTGTCGGCAAATTTTGATGTTCTCATGTTCTCATCTGCGAATGAGGTTACAATGTATTCGTTGAGTATCATAGACATGTCGGCATTGGATGATTTAGATCACCTGCACTATTTCGTTGCGGACCAATGCTGTCACGATCAACACGTCTCACGTTCACATACCCATAGAATTATTTTGGATTTTGCTTGGCCGATTTAACAACATTTTTTTCCGTGTCTCTCTTGGTGCTTCTGACCACCCCTTTAACTCTTCTACCAGCCCGCTCATGCGCTTGTTCTGACTCTGCTGATGGATTAGTTTTGTAAAATTGATACAATGTTTGTCGGCGTGCACTTATTTCTTGACCTTCATTATTCAGCCAATAGGGATTCTAATCCGTACTTTTCTCTCTGGGATGGTCCGCTTGCTTGCTTGCACCACCCTATCCCTAACATACGCAAATCATTCATCATCGGTCCTGGAGTCTATGTTTGCGATTTCGTCCGTCAAGCCGGTGAAATTGTTTCTCCGAAAATTGTAGTTATACCTTGCTGATTCTCGCATTGTTTGATTTGCTTTGATTTGGAATTCAATAGTATGGTGACCACCTATTTCTTCTTTAACTGTTACCAGTTGTTTTTAGTTGTGCTTCGGTCGATAAAACAAGGTCTAAGATGTTAGGTCATCTGGTTGATTCTTCCACGTACTGTTTTGGTTGTTATTATCGACGAGTTGTATCAACAAGTCACCCCGTGATGCAGCTTCCAGTTTTGTCCAATTGACGTCAGGTTGGTTGAAGAAGTCCTCCATCATGATACTCGCATGGGATGAAAAAATGATATTGTCCGGTTCGTTAATAAAAATGTCGACTTCACCAACTGTTATTCTTGGATTTCGGTACACTAATACAAAATTCAGTATTATCCCATCAGAAGGAATAATGTCCACCTGAAATATTTAAGAAAAATGTTATAAGGTTGGTATGTAAACCAGTTTCATGTTATGTTAGGTTATTTCTTCTGTTAGATAATGGGTAGATACTTTTATTGAACGAGTATGGAATCTGGCCTCATTTAAAGTGATGTAGTAGGCATGTATTCATGATTGTATGTTGTATTCTAATTATGAGGAATAAAATGTACCATTAGTGTATTGTTACTGATGTATAGGAGTGAAACCTAGAAAATTCATATTCCATTCGATCTCCATACTTCGCGGCAAATTTGTTTCATGCAACACAATATCTGTATTGTTTTAGTATTTGGTCCTGGTTTGCATTGCCTTGGAGAAAAATTCCATCGGATTTTATTATACTATAGAATATTTGTGTAGTAGTACTAAACTTCAGTTATTGTATTTCTCGGTTAGGCAAATCGGTGGCACGTCTTGGCGGCTTATTCAAGTTAAACATTGAATGGGATGAACGTACGTGGTAGGTCATCTCATACTTCATTGTTTTAATGTATGTCCAGGCCTAGCATGATAGCGAATGCAGATCATTATTTTATCATATGTAAACCGTTTTAGTATTGTTCATTATGTTTTGTATGTTTATGACATGGTTGAGATAGGACAGGATAGGATATGTACGTAAGTGGTAAGAGTTCTCGTTAATCATAGCATTTAATGTATGGTTATTGGATACCAAACAAATTAAAAAATACTTTTATTATAAACAGACTATTTAGGAGAGTTCATCAAGTTTTCTATGTTCCTGCCTGACTCCGTGAAGTGAAAACGTCTGTCCAGTAGCTCCCAAATTAGCTTGAATGATCAGCAATCAAAGCTGTGACAAATAGAAACCTAATTGGAAAATTCCAAGTGATTCCTGCCAAACACAGCCTGCGTGACCCCTAACCCATGTAAACTACCTTTTCCCAAGGAAGTGAATTGGAAACGGGAAGCCTTGCTTCGTAAGGGAAGGAATTGTGGCAAATTGGAAATAAATTCAGTTACACCAATAGGCTTTATTTATAAATATCCTCTGATATTGGAAGATGAATATTCTGTGCTATTGGAAAGAGAAATACATGTTATTTATTATGTTGAAACCTAGTGTTCAATATAAAAAAAATGGCCAAGAAAAGTTTTAGTTTTTCCCATATTTAAACCTGATTGAGAAGTGTTTGTGTAAAGACGTCCACTCCCATCTCAAAAAATGGGAGCGATTTGTGCATGGTGTGCTATAAGGACCCAAATTCTGTTCTAGCGGGTAAAGGAAGTTGTTTGGAAAAGTGTGATCTATGCCAAACGTATTCATTTCAGCTATGATGCTTTGGTAAAGATGTTAGTGATCTAAAAAATGAAGATTTTTTGTCTCAAAGCCCAGATGGCAAAGACCGCAATGCTGAAAAAATGATGATCAACACTGTGTGAAAGTTAAGAAGGCATATGGAAGTGTCACACTTGCAAAAGGAAAAGAAAATGCTGATATTTTTTGCTCAAATGGTATAACTGTTTCTGCAAATCACGTGCAAAAGTCACCGATGCTGAATAACAGTACTATAGGATGCTGGGAAGATCATATAACTGGATTTGTAACAGGTGTGTGACCTGTTCTGACAAAACGGCGGAAACGAAACCTGCCCAAATTGATTATGGTAAATTTCAACGAAGAAACTACATTATTTCTTTGATTTGCATTTCTTTCTTCCGGTCTCAATGTAACAATTAAATTATTTTTGATTTTCGATTTTATTGCTGTTCTATTGTATAACAAAAATTAATCCCAAAAGTCAACACAAACACCATTTTACGGTAAAGCACCTGATGCTGACCAAATGATTTAAACCAATTAATGTCGAAACGCAGAAATCCTGTCTTAGCCGCGCAGCGTGGAGCCTAAACCGCTCTTCGCCTCGTAAGCCCAACAGAGCATTCTGTGTACGCTGGGGATTGTTGGGCTTGCAGGTAACAGTAACTCTTCGCTGGCATAATTGCCAGCATTGAATCGTGAGGTAATACAACGCAAAGCCGGGTATGAATGTGTTTTTATTTGATCAAATGGTTGAATTTGAAGTTACCGGTTTCTTCGTTGACGGTTGAATTGTTAATTTGGAAGTAATTTTGGAGAAAATGTCAGCGTAATTCATAAGGCGATAGATGAAGTTATGCTTTTCTAACGATATTAAATTTGTCCTGCTGACCGCCAAGCAAAGAAATAAAGATGCAGGTACAGACACGAGGCCGAATCCTTCAGTTATGAGAGTGCCCGACGGCAAGGCGCACCTCACACTCCTCTCATACACTCACACTCACACATCTTAGCCCCTTTGAAATAGAGGGTTCGGTCGGAAGACCCGCATCACACACTTTGAGCCATGAGTGCAGTCTGAGGTCAGAGTCAGCAGCAGTGTGACGGGTTTACCCTTGCCGCGTCATGATGTCCGGGTCCTCCCCCAACCACGACCATCCTGTTTCACAATGAGATGTCACGGGTGGGAAAATACATCAGGGCATCATCAAAACACTTCCATTCACAATCATTCTCCACTCACACTTATTCAATGCACGCTCTCTCACTACCTCCACCCTTAAGTCTCACCTCCCTTACGCTAGCTTCACACCATCCATCCACTCAAACTTCGATAAACCTCAAGCCCTACATCCACTCGCCTCTGCCTTCATTTCATCACTATTTTCAACATAATGTGCATAAACCATCTCTGAACAAGCGAATAAAATCTGTCCTCTAAATTCTTCACCATCCAGGTTCTAATTCGAACAACATCGTTAATGATCCTGTCTCTCAACGTCACTATAGCCATGTTTCTCAAACATTCTTCTCTCTTCTGCTCTCACCCTCAAGTCTCAACTCCGTGAGCAAAGTTGGGCCACTACACACTTATATAATCCTCTCTTTGCTTTCATACTTAACGTCCTACAGCTCATAAGTTTTTAAGTGCACGCGAAACCCTTTACACTATTCGTTCACCCGCGACTTCCCCTCGGTTTCCACTAGTTCAGTATTCTTCACTTGGGAGCCCAGATTTCTGAAACACTGAACACCCTTCAATAACTCTCCATTTAGGAGGACACCAATTCTGCTAGCATCGACATTATTCAAGCATATCATTACTTACACTTACCCATTTTCACTCGGAGCGGCTTCCTCTCGCACGCTACTAAACACCGATACTTGACAATACCACTTCTTTACTGAATCCGTCTCCAGTAACGTATTATCCACAAACAGTAACGGGTTCAACTGCCAACTCCACCTATTTGCCTCCATCAGCTCCAATCCACGACCACGACACTCGTTTTTACCTCAATGACCACTCCATGGAGGTCATGGAGGTACAAATGAACAGCCAGGGAGACATAACGCAGCCTTGTCTCAGACCCACTTCCACTGTGAACCAATCGCTCACCTTCTTCTCACTCTGACACATGCTCTGCTGTCAACATGGAAATTTTAATCCGCTTCCAACAGATTTTTGCCCACTCCATAGAAACGGAACAGCCTCCACAGCGATTCCCTGTCGTAGGCCTTTTCCAAATCCATGAAGACCCAAAACACATCCTTTCTCTTTGCAAAGTACATCTCACAGAATTGCCTTACTGCAAAAATCTGAACGGCCACCTTTTGCCACATCTAAAACCATACTGTTACTCTCCAATTAAATCATACGTACAGTCTCTAATCCTTCTGATCAACACTCGCCCATTTATGTTTAAATCTTTGGCCCTTATACAGCGGAACAATTTCAAGCACTGCGCCACTCATTCGGCACCGCGCTTGCCACAAAACTCAGATCCAGTAGCCCCACCAGCCATACGATAATCGTTATGCTACCCCGTTTCAGGCACTTAGTCACAACGCTATCAACACCTGGGGCTTCCCTGCTTGTATCACCTCTACCCCTCCTGCACCTCTTCCCTAGCAATGTCAGCAACATGTCTCTGTCCTAAAACTAGCATCTGTACACCACAACCCCCAGCAATAATGTCAGCCTCTATGTTATCCTCGACATTCAACAACTAACTCATCAAAATACTTAACAAACCATTTCCGTACATCATCACTTTCCAACAACAACTGATCGTTTTCATATCTCACCACCTTTACTTTTCAGATTTCGCCCTTTCTCACCCTCACATCTTACCAAAACATTTTTTTTCCTCAAAATTATGACACAACCGTCTGCCCACCTGGCATCCACGTCTTTTTTGGCTCCCCTCACCACCCGCTTCACATTTTTTCTCTTCTCTTTATACATGTCATAATTCAACACCGACCTCACATTCAACCACTACTCAAAGGTTATTCGTTTCTGCACCACCGCCAGGTTGACCTCCTCGTTTCACTACTTGCAGTAATTCATTCTGCACCCGCTCACTTGATGCACACACACTTTTTTTCAAACATCTCAACAACGCATCTCTGAGCGTCTCAATTCTTCCTCCACATCTCGAAGGTCTTGCCGTCTCACATTCTCATATTCCTCCCTCAACGCCTAGTGGAACGTCTCAGCTCTGATTTCGACATTAAGTTCACTCACTTTCACTACCTTTCCTCCTCCTCGCACTCGTTTGTTCCCCTTCCACCTCTGCTCCACCCTTAAACTTCCTTCCACCTGACACTCCTCCACCCTTCCCTCTCAACAACCGTACATCCAACCGCCTTCCCACCCCTCTCTTCGAAACCCGCACAAAATCTATCAGTGCACTTTCCCTCAGTACACCATGGGACATTCTTACCCATATGTACTTGTGGATAAGTCGCTTCTTGAGCAAGCTGTTGCTGACCACCAGCTCTTGCTCCATACACAGACCTTTAAGTTGTTTTCCACTTTAATTTCTACCAGGAACGCCATACCTCTCAATCACGTTCTCCATCACTACATCTCCAACTGTGGCATTACGGTCGCTGTTACTACCACATTGAATTAACCAACCAAACTCTCAATACACTCACTCAGGTCAGCCCAAAATTGCTCCCTCTCCTCCTCTCTCCTCTCGGTACCCGACTCGTACGCACTCTTCCTTCCACTCGGTAACGCCACTAGCTAAGCGATCATTCAATATCAACACCAAACCGTTTGATGACCAATCTTCCTCCCCGACTCTCCAAACTCCCATTCGCCCTTACCGCTCATCTTCGTCTCCGTCGTTCGCCATCACACCAATCTTCCACTTCACAAACATCTCACCAATCTCTCTCATCGGTGCTTCATTCAACCTCCAAACACGCCCATTCCTTCCCCCGCACGCCCAATCCTTCCCCGCCTTCCCCGCCCAATCCAATTCCGCCCATTCCTTCCCCCGCTTGTATTGCCACCTTTGAGGGAGGATTTTAAAAAGGAAGGGGTTCAAAACCCTCTCTAGTCACTAAAACGTTTATTTTCCTGCCGAATCCTTTAAATCTACACACCAACAAGGATGATCAACCCACCACCGGTTAACCTAGACCTGCAAGTGTACCCTAAAACAACTACTCCAACCACTGCGTATCGGCATGAATTCCTAAGACTACTTGAGGAAGAATATTCAGAGCACCGCCATGTATGCACTGATGGCATCAAAACCACGGACGGAGTGGGAGCCGCCGCTGTGTGAGGGGACATCCCACTATCGGCCACCCTCCCACAAGAGGCCTCTGTTCTCTCTGCGGAGCTCCACGCACGCGAGCTAGTGATATCTATTGCAAAAACAGATCGTTTAACCAAATACTTCGTATTCTCAGACAGTGTGAGTGTCCTCACCCAGCTTAAAACACTGCACTACGAACATCCCGTTCTACGTTAAATGCAACACGATCTCATTGTGACGTCCGAGACGGGTAAGGCAGTTGGATTCTGCTGGATCCCCGGACACGCGGGAATAAGAGGAAACGAACTTGCGGACTCGCTTGCTAAACTGGCATCTACTCCCCATGAACAATTTCTCGCATTAAATTACCTGGACTGGTTCCCTATCATCAACTCCCATATAACATCCCGATGGGATAAAATGTGGCAACAGAGTGGACAAAGAATGCTTTCAGTCAAACCTTCAGTCGGAGAATGGGAAACAAAGTTCACCAACAGAAAAGACCAAGTGTTCATCAACCGCTTGTGCACGGGACACACGTGGATAATTCACAACCACCTGATGGATTTGATTTGATTTGGTCCTCATTTCCACCAGAGCCTCAACGTGAGTCATAATAGGCTCCCCCGTAGGGCTCGACGATCATTGATTAAAGCAGGCTCGCACGCCTAAGTGTGCGAGGAAAAAACGAAACAACG
>SDVV010021818.1:0-13060 GCA_016164225.1 Gammarus roeselii
AAAAATGCAAGGGTCAAGGAGATTTGCGCGGGTCAGATAAACTCAAATGTACGAGAGGCTCATCCGACGAGACACGTATACTTGTCGGAGAGATACGAGGGACACAGACACGCTTGTTATAATTAGCGAGATTTTCAAGGGGTCATATTGTTATTTGACGGGATCTTGAATGAAGTAGGGTGTTCGGCGATTTAGTGGGTGGATGGGTAACTCAGCGGGCATGACAAGGATACATGATATCAACATGCGACACATCTGAGGAATATTGGGGGTAGTTGTTTGAGATACCTTAACATTTCTAATTATAACCCCTTTTTATTGCCACCATTTTTTTTGTAAGCAATTTAATATTTACCAATCAAAAGATTCCGTTTGTATATGCTACTCCTTACTGTGAAATTTTTACAGCTGCTTCTAATCGGTCTCTATTATAATACCTAATTTCTATGGAAAACATCTGCATCTTCGATAGACACTTTTTCATACAACAATAATTTAAAACAACTACCAAAGAAAGCCATGACGAATGATACCAAAACCGGGATGTTAGCTTTTTGCGTCCGATATTCCGCTACTTGCAGACTCTCTGTATGATAGTGGAGTAGCGTCAGCGGTTTCTAAAAGAAAAAAGACATGTGTAACGAACAAAAAAATCGAAATCGCTACCATTACTGAAAGCAGTTCAAATACATTATTAATGACCAGTGCGTCACTGCCGACATATGCCGCTGCCGTGGGTTGCATTCGCACGATCTCTTGGGGCATCATCTAGCAACTCCGCCGGGGCTGACAACCGTCAACACAAACGCACCCCACACATATAGAATGTATGAGTGCAGCTTTAAAACAATAGTATTTTACCTGTTGAAATGGTGTCCCAGCAGACGAGTCATAACTTTAAATTGCAGGCTAAAAACAATATTTTGTAAACGCCTGGATCACATTGTCAAGCATTGAGAGATTTACTACATCTTGCAAAGGGGCTCGATTACCATCCCTCTCAATAAGCGGGCGGTCGCGGGGTACTCGTCAAAGGTGGGCGCTTCTACCAAAATGTATGACACCGCTGCCGCTACTTCCGCATCTTCGACTTGGTCAAAAACGCTACAGCTACTAGCGATGTTTCTTATAAAATGTGAAATCCCTACTCGCTTCTTTGCTTCACAGCCATCGTTACTTTTCATTATAAAAGTTACTAGACCCCAACCCCAAATTTTTTCTCACGTTTTTTCATGTCTACAACGGCACAGTCCAAGATAGCGGTAACAAACTAAACCAGTACACCACCGGTCACAAACGTTTTGTACAACTGCATAAAAACTTTTGTGACCGGTGGTGTACTGGTTTAGTTTGCTGCCGCTATCTTGGGCTGTGCCGTTGTAGACATGAATAAACGTGCGAAAAAAATTGGGGTTGGTGTCTAGTAGCTTTTATAATGAAAAGTAACGATTCCTGTGAAGCAAAGAAGCGAGTAGGGATTTCACATTTTGTAAGAAACATCGCTATTAGCTGTAGCGTTTTCACCAAGTCGAACTTGCGGAAGTAGCGGCAGCAGTTTCATAAATATGGTAGAAGCACCCACCTTTGACGAGTACCGTGCGATCGTCCACTAATTGAGAGGGATGGTAATCGAGCCACTTTACAAGATGTAGTAAATCTCTCAATGTTTGGCAATGTGATCCAGGTATTTACAAAATATTGTTTTTAGCCTGCAATTTAAAGGTATAAATAGCTTCGTCTGCTGTGACATCATTTCAACAGGTAAAATAATATTGTTCTAAAGCTGCACTCATACATTCTCATAAACTGCATTAAAAGGTGATTCATTAATAACGATATTATGCATGAAAGGTCAAATAGTTGCTCCACTTAGGGCAAACATTAACATTCCACAACATGCACGATTTTCCTCATGGCACTCCGACTGTTCAAATAAGCCATTGGTCTAACTGTGTTATCAACACGATGGAAAGACGGTATGTATTGGATGCGAGTTGCAAGTGAGGTCACGGAGAGGACTAGTTATCTCAGAATCACTGATCAAGTGTCTCACATACATCCGCAAAGAACACACTGAAATCCCAAGACATCACACCGACATCACACCGATATAACCAGATAGATCACAACAGAGAATCTCAGAGTTGATTCAAAGAGAACCAGAGCCCTCTGTTTGATCCGGTGTATGCTTATGGGGGATGTAATACCATAATTGTTCGATTAATGACAGCTTGCCCGATTTTGCAAAGGTTAGAAAGACCATGAATATACTTCTTTAAAAGTAAAATAACATCTATGTTACTTCCCACTGACCATGAGGATGATCAAAATGTCCTCCTCCAATCACGATGGTCCAATTCATCTCTGCATTGAATATTGACATTTCGCTTCATATACGATTCGTTTTAAAATTGAAAGTAAGATATGACCAGTGCAAAAAACGAGAACTGAATTGCACCCGGCCATGACGGCCCATGACGAAGTTACTGATTGTTAGAAAAACTGGGTCAATTCATTAGTTTGCATGATGTATAACAATGAGTGTGTGTTAAAATGCACATTGCAAATGATGTTGAAAATAACCGTAGACATATTTTGTACTGCACACACTCTTACATAAAAAATACACCGCCAGACAATATTAGAGTGCATAGCAGTCTAATTCTGTCTGGAGTGTACTTTTTCACAAATGTGAATGAAACATGTTTTCATGGAGTGTACTTTTTCATAAATGTACATGAATCCTGTTCTGTTGTGGATTTAGTCATTTAATTGCACGACTAGCAACAAGATGTTGCTCTGAACCGTCTTAAAACAAATCGGTGGCTTTGTGCGTTGTTCAAAATACTTGCCAACAAAATTGAGGCATCTGGAGCTCATCTATGACCGAAAAGGTATGTATTTTATATTTTAGTTTGTTTGCTATATGTTATTTACACTGAGTCTAGGACGAAAGAACGCATGCTTTAGGAGGTGGAGTTGCTATTTAACGGAGTTGCTCGCATTCATCGATCCCTGATGCCGTCACATCTTTAGCATTTTACATATCAACAATTTGTCAATATATCGTTACAGATTGAAAATAAATATCCACTGTAGCAGCGTAACTTGGAACGGTCAAACAAATGTATCTACTCGATGAAAAAAATACTTTTGCCAGTATAACAGCTGAATTTAATATAGCTCATTGTCAAAACATCTCTACGGATCCACACCTCTCGCTGAGAATCTCATTCGAAAGAATAAGCTGATATCGTCTTTACGAATACAACCGTTTGACACTTTCTATGATACGCCCAGCGCCGTCGCTTGGCCTAAAATTGATAATGAACGAAACCAATTGGTTTTCAAGCGACAGTTAGCTGGAAATGCTGCAAAGCTTCTGAAATGGAACCAATTAGGTTTCTATAGACAGTTAGCTGGAAATGCTGCAATGCTTCTGACACACAAAAAATAGAGTAAAACATCATCCATGATATATCAAGATGCAAGTAATGAGTCTAAATTCAAACTTTCGAATCGTATCACAGGGTTTCAAATATAAAATTAGTATACCAATTGATTCAAACAGCTTCCATGAATGGTTTGATTAATGACTTCACTGAGTATTTCCAGCTTTACAGATCCGGAATTGCTTCATCAATATAGTAACATTTATCTAACTCTCAAACTCTTTCCTTGCGATTTCTTCTAAACGAAAGAATTCGAACGCAGGTTCAATTTTATCTTGCGAAAAAGGTTGACTATTATTATTCTGGGCGATAGGTTTCCCTCTCAATACTGTCTCGTTGTGTTGACCGGGTACTTACTTTATTATTAGCCCTGAGCGAGTAGATGATCTATTTAGATTGAACGATCGAGTTTTAGAGTAAACAGTTGCCTTGCCATCGATCGCCTTCTATCTAGGAGGAAGCAGTCTGCTTCCATATTGTAAAGCATTCGGAAAGATGGTCAATATGAATATGAACAGCTTCCTGATCAAATTTATTTGTTCACATGTCACCATTCAAAGTCGACATCTTTTCGAATGGAAATCGCGTACTGTTAAGCAACAGGTAATAGTGATTTATTCCGTGGATTGACTTCTGATGTTTTCTCGCGCGACCGATGCAGTGATCCGTCGTTAGTTTATCGCCATCCACTCTCCATACTGGCACTATCCTTAAGGCCACCATCGCCGGCAATGGTTTTCAGGCAGAGGCAAGGAAACAGATGGGCCTGCCATAAGGCTAGAGGTGAGAGATTGGATTGAGTGAAGGTAGGTGATCATCTGCCTGATAGTGCGTGTATTAATAAATGATGATGTCAGTACACAGCGAACAAGTAGCTTACAGAGTTTGGGTCTGAAAAAAAAGGTTCTAGCAGTATAGTTATTGTCAAACTATTTTCTTAGGGTTTAAGAACCAATTCCTGTGATATCACATTAAATGTGATTGAACTTAATTAAAGATGGAATGAAATATCGTGTATAAATTCAGAAAATGCACAAAAAATCAAAAACTTTCCAAGAAATTATCATGAATACTGTTGTTGCAAATTATTTATAATCAATGTTTGATTTCAATCTTGGCCTCATCTCAAAGACTCAGATAAATGTGAATACAGCAGAGTAATATCATAGATGTTTTTCGGAATGTTGGTTTATTACATCGTACCACGTATTTACGCCAGCGAAACGATGCATAATGGACGCTGCCATGAACATTGGGTAGACCTAGTGAAAAATATAGATATATGTAACTACTAGGCCAACACTGATTCTGATTTTTATCTAGCGACATATACTTGTGATACATGATGGGAGAAATTCATGAATTTCCACTGTACAACGTCCATATAGAGTCATATTTCTATACACACAGGAAAACTGTATTGTGATTCATACAAGCAATTTGACAAGGTAGGTGAAGTTTTTCAACTTACTCATTTTGGGCCTCTACGCATTATTCAATGGTAACTGGGAAAAAAAAAGATATACATACAGTGTAGTGCAATATGTAGAATATGAATACATTTTCTACAATAATTTGTTATAATTTAGCTATTGCAGTCTACCCAGCACTGGATACAACCGGAAAGATAGTACATGATGAACGTGTACGCTCATACCACATCGCTAATTGCAGTTTCCATATTTTGAAAGGCGGTTCAGTATACATAGCGAGTGAGAAATCAGTTGCTTCTTTGGACGATTGGAAACGAACTCCAGAACGAATAAAAATACTCAAAAAGATTGAATATTCAATTAAATAAGACAGGTTTCGTTCCTGATGGAGTCGTCAAAAACGTGAGTCTTTGACAGAACCTTGTTCGGTCAACAAACACATACGTGACTAACAAGTCTTAAATCATTGTCGGTAGTGATTATCAAGATAAGTTAAAAAATTAATTATGAACAGCATTTGCCGGTAGAAGAAATCAATACCACGTAAAAAAATAAGATATGATTACAATTCACTGTGAGTCATCTATGTTATGAGAAGTATTATTGATGCATCAGTTGCACATGCTAATCGTGTTATATTCCATTAAAAAAACAGTACACTTATTTATGACTGGTTTATAAATATAAGGTGACAGGTTTCTTGCTTCAAGTTCTTCAACATCAATCCAATGAAGCCCAGTAATAATATGAGTATCAGCCGGTCGATTTTGACCAGCTCACGGACTAAATCGAAAACGCAGGAATTCCTAAACAGCAAAATGCGCTGTTCCGAGTGAATATTTCAAGTCCTTTGAAGACACTTTTTCTTCTAGAGCATTATTCAAAATACGCCCCTAATGGTGCGATCAATGTTTGACAATGATTCCCCGAGTTCCACACCTTCGCCGATCACATCTTCCTCCAATTATGAGGCTGTATACAGGGAGTTACTAAGTTTTCAACAATTGGAATTTTCCATAAACTCGATTAAATATATCAATGTAAACTGTGAAATGATGGAAATGATTGAACAGGAGTAAACATTGCATGTTTCAATGCAGCAAATGACATAAAGTAAATTTCTGATTCGAAATGGGACCAATTCATGTGAGCGCTGATCTAAATTCTTCAGATTAAGCTTGCAACTAAAAGGCAAACTCTTTCCTTTCTATTTTTTTCGGAATTTGACTAAGCAGTTTCTTGAGATATTCAATTGCCGTTGACCTGCATTCGTGGACACCGGCTCAATTCTAACCTAAAAACAGTTGTCAGATGGGTTGAGGTCGGGACCATGAGCGTGCTTGCTGCTTGTTCGCTCCGGGAAGATGGTTTAGTCTAAACCTACGTGGAATGTATCGTGTAGGGAGGGTGTGATGTGTTGACTGTGATAAAAAGAGTAATGTGCTGTAAAACCATGGGTGTGGAATAAAGAAGAGGTCGTATTGGAATTTAGTTGTCCCTCTGCGGTACTCTGCGGCGATGAGACGGGGATTGGGGTGAGAGCAAGAATTGGGACTGGTTGGGAGCTTTTGTGATTTGAAAGGAATGACCGAAGTAACCCGGAAGGATTGGATCAAAAATTGCGTTGTTCCTATTAGAGGAGAGATAAGGGAAGAAGTTGGAGGACTTTGTAGATTCAAGTGTTATGATGTGGCTATTACACATAGTGGGGTTGTTTGATGTAAGATTAGTGAAAAGATCCTGCAAGCGGAGGGGAGCGGCCGTAGGCAATGAGGTAGGCCGATATATACGAGGATAAGCAGCGTGGGGCAGGCATTAGGGTACAGAGACGTCTGTGGAGGAATAGTTTAAAAGCGTGCAATGGATGGGCATGAGTGGAGAATTATTGTGATTGTATGAGTTTTGAGGCCGCTCATAATAAAAGTGATAAATACGTACAATATACTTTATTTATCTTTTTAAGGGGTAATTATACAATTCCACACGAAATAAATATGACTTTGAGAGATGAATTATCGCCATCCACAAGCGATATATGAGGGCACATTAGATCTGTCTCAAAATTTCCGCTCTGAAGACCAAATCAAAGTGCCTCGAAGTCTTCTCTGATTGGCTCGACTGACTCAGGCTGTTCAAATAAAATTCATACAGACTTATGACATTTGTTTGGCTTGTCTGCTTCTCGCATATATATGAGAATTCACTGAAAAAATTTAATCATGCTTACAAGGCATAAACTGAGCTACTTATAAATCTGGAAATTGAATAATTTCACTGTAAACATTGTGTCTAGTTTCATGCGGAAAACTCTAACTTCGCACAATCGCTTTGAAAAATCAAGCACAACAGCATACAATTTACATTACTTGGTTATTCAGTATTCTTACAGGTACAAACAACATTCTATTCACTGGAGGACAATCATTGAAATATATATGAAATGGATCGGCCTTAAATGCCCACCTCTCTTGACATGTAGTGCCCTACTTATTCAAATCCTGCTACAGATTTCCTGGAAACATAAATTAAAAGAAAATTGCTAGGACAACTTGTTTGAACGAAAACTTTTAAATTAAGAACTTATATCTGCAAGATTTTTGTTGTCCGTGTTGGTTATGGTGCAGCAGCTTATAAACTGTATGGTATTCTAGGTATAACGCTATGTACAGATATATAGCGGCCTGTAGTCTGCAGAAATGCGCATCGTAGAATGAAATATGTTGGTATTCACGGGTAAGAAAAAGGTACCCCTGACCAACCCGTACATTTGCTCCGTTGATTACACAAAGGGAGCCTAAAATAGGCCGTCAATTTGTTGCACCACATAGAGTTGTGATTCATTACGTAAGGTGATGTTGGGTTAGGAACGATTCCGATCGTGCTCTCGTAACGTAGCCAGTAACCAATGTGCGCACGCAACACAATTTCGGGGCGAGCTACAACCCCATGGTATTATACTGCACGAAGGTGCACACCACAATTCGCGGAATTTTATCCTAACTTACTCGATACTATTCAATCATCCGAGCTATGGCGGAGTCGACAGGGCTCGTTGATAGGTTTTGTGAACAGTCGTCATGTCATGTTTCATACGCCAAGTTATGATCGTTGTTCATAACTGTTGATGTTAGTCATAGTAAAAAAAATGATTCGGACACAGTGAGCAGTTGAAATAAACTGTTTAAGTCATCTTATGACAGCTTACCAATAAATTTATACATTGTAAAACTATCGCATATGGAATACTACTCGTTTGGTTCAATAATTCAACCCAGTCATTTTATTGGAAAAACACATGAACCACTCCACGGTTTCTGAAACCAGTGTTTCATTATCTCAAGCATTTAAGCTGTTCGTTTCTTGAGCAAAAGGTGTTAATTCTTATGGTGTTATACCTCTGAAAGTGGATGCAAGAAAATTACATATGAAAAAATCGGATGGAAACCATTCTCTTTGCATTTGAAGAAGACTGTTACAATGTGTCATTATATTTTTTTTATCTGGGCTGTGGTTATGTTATCAAGGTGTTTATATGCAACGTAAGCGCGCACCACCACGACTTCCCTTCTGTCTAGGATATTAGAAAGTGTACTGAATGGTTCAAAATACGGCCTAATAATATCGATTTTTTTTTAGTACGAAAACCTCTCTTTCACTGTGACTCTTTTGAGTTTTTTTTTATAAGTGTACCTCATCAAGTACACCCAGCAAGGGCACTTGTTCTGGTAGATTGTTCCTTCTGCAAAATGACATTGCCGCTGTTCATTTTGCAGAAGGAACAATAGACGTCACTTATAGGTAACGAGCAAAGAATATTATTCTGGAGACAACTGTAAAGAGTAACAAGTCACAGTCCATATAATATAGTCATCATTTATATGTGTGTACAAGAGACTACGAGTTACGGGTACCCAATTTCACTGTTTTCACATTCACTAATCTCACTTTCACTTATCTCACGATGAATTTTTGCCCACATTCATTTGCCGCTGTACACAGCCACACTCCCCAAAATGTGCATCACCCAGTACCGCATACCCCTTCCAGCCTGACCCCAGTGTTGTCACGGAATTGTAGTGGCTTTGAAAGGGAATAAGTCATCGATGGCCGTGGGTGGAACCAAAGCTCAATAACTGACGTCCTAGTTGCAGAAGCGGTACATTCTCCATCTGTGACGTCGGCCCTTCCAATCAAGCCCCGCCCCTGACAAACAGAATACTCATTAATATTGTGACTGCTCTGGCTTTATCATTCTTCTTCTCAATAGAACGCATTTTTTTAATTGATTAATATAACATAGTGACAAAAGTGTTTGTCTCTTAGGTGTCGGTTAAGGAGTGTAAATTATAAAATAAAATAAAATCAATTAATAATATTGATGTCCGATTATAGTAAATATTACATGCTATCGTATATACGTGTATTACCATTTGGTATTTGCCGCTATTTATGTTCACATATATTTCATTCGAGGACAATATTCAATATTTCGTGTCCTGGAGTTCTTTTTCGCGAGTGAACAGAAGACCGGGGTCATTCTCGAATACGGAAGATTTCTTTAACATCAGTTTTGAAACGACAATTCGTACAGAGATTTAACATCTTATGGAGAGAGAAGAACAAAATTCGGCCTCATCCTGTCAATCAAGTCTCTGAAAATTTGAAAATATTCGAATTTCATAGCTGCGGCCCAAGGACGCAAGACTTCCATAACATTGGCATAAATTCAGATAATCATCCCATATCCATTCGAAAAGTGGTTAAAAACTTGACTTCGGCAAGTGTATCGCTCGTAAAATGAGGGAAATTCAAATAAATCATTTTTCTTCCAGGATATCAGATTGCAGGACTGAATGAAAGAAAAAAAAATCTAAACGAGCAACGGTTCATAATTAGCTTACATCCTGATCATTTGAACTCTTGTTTTCACCGCGTCATTAACCGTCATCATTATGGAAATTTGGTTGATGAAACGGCCAAACGCCTGAACAAAGAAGAAAGCAGACGAGCATTGGCTAGCTTCCTCACTGTATCAAGACTTTTAACTCATTTCGGAGGTGAGTTAAGAAGTTGATGTTTTATACCTAGAAAATACAGAAGTCCATCGTATTTTACAATTTGCCTGGATTTAGAAATAATGATTGCCAGTTGTCTGTGCATTTTACATTTTGTTTCGAAATGTAAGCTATTTAACTGACACCATGTCAATACAACTTCAAGTGATCCATGGGGCAACAATGGCCTTCACTAGTCCGTGTTCACTTCATTACATCTGCTTCTATACATAATCGGATCACACCAACCACGATCCATCATTTTGGTTCTCTCAAAATCCTACTTCTGTGCTGCTCAAACTTCCTCCAATTCTATACGGCAGTAATTTGGTGTTCATTCAACCTCGCTAGTCAGACACTGGTGAAGACATACTTGTATGCGTCAATAAGCCGCCCTATATGTATCTTGCTTGTATTATGAAACGGCTTATCAGAAAGATTTATGTTGCCTAATACATTTCGAGGAAGGTTCTTTGTGGGAATTAATGTGCATCTCTTGCTTCTGCAAACAATATCGACTCTACGCAATCAGGTTCCCGTTGCAACTGTTCGCCACTGGCAGCCCCTCCGCCTGCACCCGTCCACACGGTGCACAACACACACGTTTCGCGAACATCTCAACAGAGTATCTCTGTACATCTCCCATTCTTCTTCCACACTTTGCATGTCCTGCCCTCTCACGTTGTCATATTCCTCCCTCAACGCCCGCTGGAACTCCTCAGCTCTGATTTTCACATTTAGCTCACTCACTTTCAGTTTATCTCTTCCTCCACCCACTCTTTTGTTCCCTTTCCACTTATGATCCACTCTTACTCTTCCTTCCGCCAGCTGATGGTCAGACACTCCTCCACCCTCCCTTCTCAACACCCGCACATCCAACAGCCTCCCCAGCACTCTCCTCGAAATTAGCACAAAATCCATCAGCGCTCTCTCCACAACTGCACCATGTTCCATCCTCACCCATGTGTACCTGTGGATGTCTCACTTCTTGAACAGGCTGTTTCCGACGAACAGCTCCTGCTCCATGCACAAACCTACAAGTTTTTATTTCATGTAATACCTACCAGAAACGTCATATCTCCCAATCACATTATCCACTACTGCATTTCCAATTCTAGCATCAAGGTCATTTAATGCAACCACATTGAATTGATTTCTGAAACTCGTAATACACTCGCTCTGGTCGGTGCAAAATTTCTCCTATCCTCTTCACTCCTCTCGCTATCAGGTCCGTACGCACTCACAAATGTCCACTTTCTACGCCTAACTTTCCTTTCACCCACATCAATCTTGAAGACACCTCTTTCCATTCAGTAACGCTACCAGCCAGTCGGTCAAACAGTAACAATACCACACCTTCTCGTGCCCGACCTTCATCCACCCCTGACTCTCTTCCACTTACCACTCCAAACTCACACCCGCACATACCCTTCAACTTAGTCTCACTCAGCGCCAACGCATATAAATTCCTCCTTACAAACATCTCACCAATCTCTAGCCTCTCTGCTTCACTCGTACTACAACCACGCACAGCGTCTCCTCTTCCAAACTTCTTGCCGTCTTATAGGGCAAATTTTACATAGAAGAAGTTTCCTAGCCCCCTCGCCCCGCCCCCTCGTAGTCGCCTCATACGACACGCAGGTGTTGCGGTAGCACGATTCTAAGCACCCGCTACATGGTTCCTCTATTAGTCGCCTCCTACGACACGAAAGGGGTTACGGTAGCAATATTCCAACACCCCCGTTACGGGGTAATACCCCCGCTACATTTTATACCCCGATATTTTTTAATACCCTCACTATACTTTCTGTAAATAACCGCAACTAGCTGGATACAAATGACGTTTTCTTGATAAATTCTTGCTTCAAGATTGATCAAATGATTTTAAAAAGGGATCAAAGAAACAAGTCCGTTGAAATGGTCTGATGTGAATAGCTTTGTTGATGCCATTGCCAAGGAGACAATTCCAATATTGAATACCTCAATGTTTACTAATTTATACAGGTAAACAATGTCAATGCTTACAATATAAATGATACCAAGATAAGTTAATCATTGAGAAACGATATACGCCATTATATGGAAGGGTGAAAACGCTACACGGAGCTCTCAAAACAATACAGTGAAGGTTTCTCAAATCTTTCAATTATCATACAAAATCTATGATAACATTTTGATGTCTGATTCCTAGATTGAAATGCTGCAGTTCAAGTGAACTAATTTCGACAATTGCTATTTAATGGATATATTATTTACTTGGCATTTGAACGACCACCTGCGTTCAGAACTATTTGTGTTTGTGATAAATAAATTAACTTGGAATATTGCAACGTGCTTTAGGAATGAAGTTAAAAAAAATCGTTGACATGAAAGCAAAACGTTATCCTTCCACACTATTTTTCGATATATTATCAACTAGCACATTTATAAGAAGTCACTTATCTTTCCAATACCACTATAAATGCAGTCAGCAGACAGTGTGAAACTCCAGTATTGCTGGACCATCTTGACCGAGTCAATATTTTCATCTTCCGTCAAGACCTGTGGTGCCACAGACTCAGTACTTGGTAGCTTGCAAACGCTGAAAAAAATATGCGGCTGAAATATTTGCTCTTTCATTTGAACATGCGGGTTATATTGAGATGGGTGGCAGAAGATTGACTCGCGCACACTGATATACACGACATTTACACAAGTCAATGGAATGTAACAAGCCGAGTTGTTCTTTAATTGGTTTGCTCGTTTTTCTATTCTCATGCTTGAGTGGAGCCCGACTACTGAGCAAGGTTCTTATTTACCTGCGCTTGAATGATGCGAATCGTTCCAAGGAGGACCTGATGAAGCGACCAGGGATTAACTCACATTGTGTGAATCATTTGGAGAAATCCACTTTTATATGCAAACTAAACTTATTATGAAATATTCCACGAATATGGTTAAATAGGGATAAGAAGAAAGATCGGGGACCTTATTGGAACAGGACAAAATCGGTTGGATTTGTTACTATTATTTACAGTAATCTATTACTGGTAACGGTCAACCCGTTGATCTTGATTTTTTTTTTCATTAAAGTATTCAAACACTATATTGAAGGCTGAAATTCTGTATAAATATACATATA
>SDVV010021819.1:0-13060 GCA_016164225.1 Gammarus roeselii
TAAAAAAAAAAAAAAAAGTGCAAAGGATAAAAAAAAATCTAGATTTAAGGTTAGTTTTAAGAACAAAAAATTTAGTGTATATATTCGTATATACAACAGAAATAAATTTAAAGAAGGCCCCACCTTTATTACCCGGAACCCCGGGTAGAAGCCGGGGATCAAACAATGGGCAGGACCATGCGTTATCGGAGAGGGGCTGACGGCCCCTTCAGAGCGTCGCACTCAAACAAGTCTGTAAGAAAGAAATACGAGCCCCTACAAAGAAGTTTCTCATCGACAGGAGACCTGACTCAGGTCGTAACTGACGACACAAATGAACGCGTTTCGAAGCTTGACGCAAATATAACCGGAATGCAGAGTACTCTGGGCAAGATATGCAAAATGATAGGCCTTCCCGAGCTGGAGAAAGAGGACTGCCCGGTGCCCTCCAGTGTAGTCGGCGAACATCTCACCAAACTTGAGAACCTTTGTGCAACTATGAATGCCCAACTGAAAGAGCTGATGAAGAGGATAGAGGCCAGGTAACCCGTAACCGTTTCGTGTGCTTCCGCCTCTGCCCTTTCCGATAACATCGCTCTCCTCCCAGCCGAAACTCGTAACGCCCGAACACCAAAAAACCCTAAGAGGAGACAATACACTTGATTTGATGACCACAACCTATTCAACAACGGCCCTAAATTCCCCGAACACTTGAAAATAACATTTGATGTCAATGACAGACCGGATATCTGCCCATATAAACTACGAGAAGAACTAGGCTCCATGACTGGCCGTCCAATTCTCAATATCACCGCCAGCGGTGACGATAGCTTTACCATTAAAGTAGACACAAAACTTCAATTCTGTGCGTGCTTTCCTGGACAGGAAGTGTATATGGTTTCATAGAGGGTGTGGAATGGATAACACTAGTACACACTTTAACACTTTAATGCAGAGAGGCACAGGAATTGTTTAATCAGAAGGTTCTTTCAATATTGTTCAAGTCAAGACAATTACGGTCAACGACTAATATGATTTTTTAATCAGGACTTGGAGGTGCGCTTAAGACACCTAGTGTCTCTCATACTCTGATTTAGACAATGGTGTGAAATTACACTAAGTCTCATTTACAGTCCTACACGCGACACCAAACACAAGGAGCTAGGCTGGAGGGACGTGACAGTCTCCTCTCACTCTGATCTAGTCTGAGTGGGTACGTTCGATGCTTGCATATATACTACGCATGGGCAGTGGTGCGCGGTAAAAGTCCGGAGACACTGGGAAAGTAGGCCTTGGTGGCTGGGCCACGGAGAAATGACCAGGGCTCTAAGTGTGCCACAAAGATAGTAAGTTATCTAAGTTAATACCAATGATGTCTGTACTGCTGAGGGGCGAAATGCTTCTCGGGAACATAAGTTTTGGCTTTGATTACCCAAATCTAATCGCGGCTCTAGGCCATCTGCACGTTCTAGAAAGCAAGTAAGGAGTGTCTTAACACATAGTAGGTGTTTGCAGCTAGCGGAGGCGAACATCTGGTGTTGTTCGGACTAAATTTAATGAGGCTGATCCACAGCGGGATATTAAAGTGAACAATTACATTAATTCCTAAAAGCAGGGTGGTTACAAGTATAGGTGCTAACTGCTTATGCTAAATATTCTCATAACTATTTATGTAGTATTAACATTATACTTTTAACACTGCTCTCCCCTACGCGAGAAGCGTAACCGGAGGGTGCGCTGCTGTACGCTCGACCACTTCAGAGGGGTCTAAGATGGTTTCTGCTGCGAAGTCTTGTGTGCGCAGTTTTCTGACGTCGGCCAAAGAAAACGGGAAGTTGTTTTCGCTCGCCAAGGTCAGAGGTGAGCGTTCCCAGGGAGTGGTGCAGTCGCCAGCTGTATTCTTTTTGGGACTGGAGGCAGCAGCATCGGTCTCGAGGGCGGTTGGCGATGATGCCAAGGGCGTCGAGTTCTCGTGGTTAGGAGAACGAGAAAAGTGCATACAATTGTTAGCAAGAGGTACTTGCTAGAATTAAAATAACTAATGGCTAGTCATCCTAGCGCGTTCCGTCCGTTATGGTAATCGTTAAGTGAAGTATTTACTTTACTTTTACTTTACGTTAATCAGAGCACTTTACTTTACTTGTGGAGAGTTCATTGACTCGTTAAAGCAAGATTGATCACTCATATGACAATTCACAACAAAGTTTCAAACAAGTACCATGGCATTATGCCAACTAGAGAGAGGTATCAACTTCAATCGTATCTAGACAATGGTGGGTACAAGGTTGGAGTCACAGCTGTAGGTGCATTATAAGATCAGTATTAGTGCTGGCATTCAAGAATGAGAGATGATTAAGAGAATTCTGAATATCCGGGTATCCTTTCTCTGTTGTCAGCTTGGGCAGCGTTAATATCCTACGTTGGACAGTGTTCTGGAGGTTGTGCTTTCTATCTCGAATAGAGTTTCTAACAGAGCGTAAATGGTCGCTAAGTCTTAGCTCGTTTTTGGTAGATCTTAAGCTATTTCGTAGTCCTTGAAATTTGTTTCGGAGTAAGCGTTCTTCTGAAGGCTCACGATGTTTTTTTTTGTGCCTAATCCATTTTATTATAAAGAAAGCTATGAAAATGGAATTTATTATGACAAATGTCGTCAGCACTGTTTGTGCATATATAGAATAAGAGGCTACCTGTTCCAGATTCAAATTATAGTAGGGAAAGTCTATAGTAAATTTACCGTTATTAGTTACTCCTTTGATGACTTCACGTAGACTTTCGTGTACGGCACTACTAGTATTTACGTCTACAATCGGTAAGAACGTTGAGTCTAAAACATATGTTGTATTTGAAATTAAATTCAGAGATTCGATAGTTGAGGTTTGTTTCGCGGGCCATAAGACTTTCGCTGTCTTTATGTCGCAAGATAAGGGAAACTTATGGAGACCTACTAAGGTATCTCTAGTATGGTGGTCGGGGCACTCTAAAAGTAGTTTAGTGGGCTCAGAGAAGTAGACTAATCGATGTTGGTCAGTTTCGATTACAACAGTGTCAGATGATGTTCCTATCTTCTTATAGTTACATACCTGGAGCATTGCAGACGTATTTTGTCTGAACGCTTCCCACTCGCATGTCGACTGTAGATCGTTATAGATGGGTTCGACGATTAACAATAAGTGGCTGTCCGCTAACACGGAATACATATTGCTTTGGTCGGAAATTATATAAGAGTGATTGGAACGTAATAGGACGTTTCTTAACTCCGGGATGACCAAGGACGCATTGTCAATCGTAAGTGGGTGTGCTATTAGCGTGTATACGTCATAAGTTTCTTTAGATGCTAGGGGTATCACCATAAGGTATTTGTGGTGACCCATTCGTTGTATTTGTAATATTTTGACTATCTGAGCGAGTTGATAGCGGTGGATTTCGACAGGAAATTCTAACGAGGGGAAGGATAAAAGGCCTTCAGCGACGATTCGTTCTAAGGAAGGTAAGTCTAATAATTCGGGATTTAAGATTCCTTCTTCGAGTAGCATTACAGTTACTTCACCAGCTTTAAAGGTGTTCCGTATGTCGGTTATGCTATCTCCGAGTTGTTCTAGATTCCATTGGATAGCAGAGTGTAGGTCGGCAATTGCTTGCGCTTCGACTAATTTATCGAGTATTATTTTAACCCGGTCAAAAGAATCAGAGACATTTTTACTAAGCATGTTTATTCGCTCATTAGTTACTTTCAGCAACTTGTTTTGCTTCTATACGTTACTATTTAGAGTAGCGAGGTTATTTTCGTCGTGATTGCCGATATCAAAGATTTTTGATAGTAACAGACTACCTAGAAATCCTATACCTAGGCCAAATACAAGGGGGCTCCTAGCTTCATTTTCATTTTGGCGTACTGGTCTAGCCTGAGACAAGTAATCAAGGAGAACGTGAGATGTATTAATGCTAGTTACATTTACATTGGTTATAGATTCTTCGACGTGAGTGTCCTTAAAAGTAAGATTAGTTGCGAGCGTATTTAAATTAGTTGTTATTCTAGTGTATCCACTTAGGCCAGCTTGTTTCAGATTGTTCCATGTGGCGGTGGCTTGTGCCATAAAGAGTCGGTAAGTTTCCCACAATTCCGATCCGCGGCCAGAGCAGACCAGGAGATCAGTTATATAGTTAATTTGAGTTAGGTAGTTACTTTCTAGCTGGAGAACCAGAAACGAATATCTATTGATTTGGTTAGTCGTGGCTCCTTTCAGTCCTAATTTGGATAATACCTTGGCCACTTGTATAGCCACGTTCATATCTGACATGAAGCGTGAACAGGTGTGATTTATTACATCTAGATTGATACGGGACAGGAGAAACGCACCAGGAGTCCTTGCTTGACCCGTCCATTGGGTCACGGAAGCTGGGGGTGGTTCGTCCCATTCTGTGTTGGTGTTGCGTAAGCTATCGTCCCATCGCAGTGGGTTTGCGTGTACAGCGAGTACAAGAGCCACCAGCGTAGCGGCTGTCAGCCCCATAATACGAGGGATGACCTGTAACAGTACATTGTTGTTAGGGCAACTATAGAGCAACAGCTAAGGGTTAGTATCTAACTCCTATAATTCGCATGTTAGTAGAAACAGTTTATATTCTCGGCAAGTAGCTTGCGAGCCGTTCGACCTAATTCTAATTGAATAATAGGAAACACAAAGGTTGGTACAGTGCTGTTTTACACAATCTACTAAATACATTCATAGCACATCTTGTTAACTCAAGAGTTGGGTTGTCAAGTTCGTTGACTGGACTGGACGGCGTTGCGTCTGTTCTCTCGGCCGGCCGGCATGGTGGCAGGGCAGTTGACCTTGGCCTGGAGTACAGTTAGTGGCGACGGGCTTCCCTGTGAGGCTGCACTCGCAGCAGCGGTGGAACCGGTTTGTCCTGTAGTCGTCCATGCGTTGATGCAGGTACCGTTGCACGGTCATCGGCAGTGCTGGGCACTGGGGGAGAGTGCGGCTGCATCTCTATGGCTTGCGCGTTCCTTCTAATCACAATGTAGTCGGGGTGTACTATGAAAGTTTTTTCAGTGGCAAATTCTAGCAGTTCCCATGCGTTTCCTTTTTGTTGTTTTAATATAAACGGTCCGCTAATAGAAAAGTCCCGCTTTTGCTTAGGGTGAGGACGGTGTTTGTCTATTTTAGCGTAGACTCTTTGACCAATTTCAATGATTTTCTCCTTTCGGTTGATGTTGGTGTAATCAGTGTAAGCACTTTGAGCGTCTAGAAGTTTCTTGTGACAGTGCTGGCGGATATCAACGATCCGTCTCATATGTTGTTGGAGTTCATCTTCCGAATAAGATAGCTTAGGAGGAGTAAGGGTTATAGAGGATGAGTCAAATCCGTTAAAGCATAAAAGGGTGATACGTGGATGCTAGAGTTGAAGGTGTTATTTATGGTGAGTTAAATCACGGGTAGTAATTTGTCCCAATCATGGAGAGCTAGTTGATTCGTGTAGATTCGTAATAATTTGTTTACTTCGCGATTTATTCGCTCGGCGAGACCTTGGGAAGCTGCGTGATACGGAGCAATTTGGATTTTCTTAGTGTTGTAATATTGGAGAAAGTTGGACATCTTTTCAGATGTATACTCAGGGGCGTTATCGGTTATGAGTACGTTACTGGAACCATAGTTCGAAATGACTTGGCGTAACGCGTTAATTATAGAGTCAGTATCTTTATGCTTTAGTGGGAAAAGGATTGTATACCTAGCGGTGTAATCTCTGAATGTTAGTATATATTGATTTCCTTCTTCAGTGACACGGAGGGGACCTAGAATATCTGAAGATAGGGTGTGGAACGGTCTTATTGTAATGGGATACTTTTTTATGGGGACTGCTTTTGGCGTTTTATTTGCTAGAATACATAGTTCGCAATCGTCACAAAGAGTTTTGATCAGGGCACGCTCTTGCGCGTGATAGAAGTTTCGTGCAAACAATTTGTGGGTTCGTTCCGGACCTTGATGTCCAGCAGTTGTGTCGACATGCATTAGTTTGAATGCCTGTGGCATAATTTCTGTGGGGATGTAAGGTACGAGGAACTCGTTTTTCAGGTTTCCTCGGGTTAATTCTCGTACTATGTAGATTGTTCCGTTAATAATAGATGATTTGTTGGTTGCATTTTCTGTATCAGATAAACGATTTTTTAGCTGGTTAAATAGTTCACGACAAGAGGAGTCCTTGCGCTGGGCCGTTCGTAGTTCTTGTTCCGTCCAGGGCACTTTCTCGGGAATGCATTCTTGCAGGGCAGTCTTGCAACTTTCGTTTCTCGCGTTGAGGTCGTCTCGGAACTGAGTAGCTAAGTTTTCCGTAGTACTATGAGTGACGGGTAATCGAGATAATGCGTCTGCGAAGATGTTGTCCGTTCCTGCTACGTAGTGTAACTTTATGGAATATTCTTGAACTAACAAAGCCCATCGCGTTAGGCAGTCGTCCTTGGATGGTTTTCGTAGAGCGCCTAACAATGGTTGATGGTCTGTGTACACGTGAACTGGGAACATCAATATTATATGTCGAAATTGTTCCAGGGCAAATACCAGTGCCAATGCCTCTTTCTTGGTTGTGAAGAAGTTTCTCTGGGCATTGTTGATGGATTTAGATACATAAGCCAATGGATGTCGAAGGCCATCGTGCTCTTGCATAAGAACGGCGCCTATTCCTGTGTCAGAGGAGTCTGTGTAGAGATGGAATGGTTTATTACAGTCGGGAAATTTGACTATTGGCGCATTGGCCAGTCTCTCCCTGAGAGTGTTGACAGAGGTTGTCTGAGTAGACGTCCATACGAAGGGAACGTTCTTTCTTAATAATTGGTAGAGTAGATCGGCGATGTCGGCAAACTTGGGGACAAATATGCGAAAGTAGTTTACGACTCCGAGGAATGACTGCAGTTGCTTCTTATTCGAGGGCAGGAGCATTTTCTGGATTGCCGTTATTCGATCTTTATTCATAGCCATGCCTTCTTTAGTCATCTGATATCCAAGGAATTTTATTTCGTCTGCAAAGAAGTTGCATTTAGGGATTTTAAGCTTGATTCCAGCTTCACTGAGTTTGCTTAAGACGTTCTCGATCGTTTCTAGATGTTGTTTTTCACTTTTACTGAAGAGGACTATGTCGTCCATGTAAGCGAGACATTGTGGTCCCAATACATCGTACAAAACTTCGTTAATTACTCTGGCGAAGAATCCAGGGGACGATTGGAGACCGAAGGGTACGCTATTGAATTCGTATTTAGTATTTCCTACGGTAAAGGCCGTCTTCTCACGATCTGCTAGATGGATTTCACACTGATGATAGGCACTAGCGAGATCTAGCGTGCTGATGACGGTGGATTGACCCACGGCGTTTAGTACGTCTGAAATGCGAGGTAACGGGAACGAAATTTGGACTAATAAACCGTTTAATTCCCGATAATCAATCACGGGGCGAATCGATTTATCTCCGCGTTTGACTATAACTAGCGGGCTATTATAGCTTGATTTAGACCGAGAAATTGTTCCTTCGTCCAACATGGTTTTTATTACGTCGTCCAGTTTGCGTTGAAAGGCGAATGGTATTCGGTATGGAGCCTTGTTTACAAAAGCATTTTCCTTTACACGTATTTCCAGTTGATCTCCTTTGTATTTTCCTAGGGGTTTACCTGGTAACCAACAAGCATCTCTGTAGGAGTTAAGTATTCCAAGTAGATCCTCCTTAACGCTTGGGTTGTTACAGTTAACGTCCTCGGCCGTCAATGGCCTGGGGCTCTTTTTTGTTGCGATACTTTGTTCGGAATCGCCTTCATCCTTAGTTATTCTTTGATCAACATCAGGATCATTGTAACATTCATGAGCTGGATGTGCGATGCACATGGCGTCTGTCATAAGGTATTCTGCACTACTTAATTTGGTGCCTCATTTGAGAGTTACCGGGCTGTCACCCACATTTAGTATGTGTTTTTTCAAGCATTTGTCTTGAACTCTAGTAAGTACGCCAGCCATGGCTGCAGTATGAGTGATCTGATTTTGATGAATCAGTACATCACTTCTATTTTTAAGTTGTTTGTTTACCTCCACGGTGACTAGCATCACTGTGTTCTTAGGTATCGTTAGCGGTTGTCGTAAATGTACGTTAAATTGTTTCTTAGGATTAAAGATCTGTTTCGGCTCTTCCTGCATCGGTTTTGTAACCGGTATATTATTCACTTCGGAGGCGAATTGTTTCTGAGGACAGCTTGTTCCTCCCAGCTCATGCTGCACCGGTTTTATGACCGTAATATTATTCAATTCAGTGGTGAATTGTTTCTGCTTGTCTTTTTTCTTCTCGGCAACGTGCACGGCTCTGTGTCCTGCACTGTGGCTTATATCACCTTTTATTTCAGTGCTCATAATGCTTAATCTGAGGTCACTGGGTGAGTTAGTTTCGTTATTTTTATTAGCGCCGAGAGAAAACCGTAATTTCTTGTTTAAAAAGTCAATGACAGCGTACTTTAGAATGTTCATGCCTATCAGGAGGTCATGAGTTATTATTTCATTCTTTTTAAACACTAAGACCGGGGTGTTGAAGCACCCAGCTGGTGTTTTCACCTGAGCTATCGTTAGGCCCAAGATGTTTATGGCTCGCCCGTTGGCGTCTAGTACGTGACCCTCGTAGGGTTTTGATACTGTCATTGTTTCATTAAGTACAGCGTCAGATACGAGCGTCGTTGTAGCTCCAGTATCTATATATGCTTTTAATTTCTTACTTCTAAGTTCTACGATTAGATGGGGAACATTAATGTTCTGCATATTTCCATCTCGTATATTGGGTGTACCTAGTCAATATTGCTGGCTGGTTTCTTCATTGAGTTCTTCTTCGGCTTCATAACCATCAGTATTATCCCAGTTATTTTGGTATTCGTTTGTTTCGCCGTCGTCTGTGGGCTCATTAGTATGTGCCATACGGACATTTGTCTGGTGGGCAGAGGATTGCTGACCCCGAGCATTATTCACGTAACATTAGTTCGTATTATGCGAGTCCTTTAGCTTGCACTTATGGCAATATTTGCCTTTTGCTTGTGCTATACGAGCTCTACAGTTCTTTGCTTTATGCCCGAATTTAGTGCAGTAGGAACATGATTGACAGTCTTTCTGAACATGTCCTGGCTTTTTACAATTAAAGCAAGCTTGGTTTGTTCGTTTATTCTCTACGGAATTTACATTATTAGAAGGGACTCCGGGTGGAATCTGCGAGGTACGTTATGTTGCTGAGTCGTCTGGTTTTGGTTAACCTTCCAGATGACTTCGTTATCCCTAGTATCCTTTTTCTTGGGATCGGTAAGCAGTTAATGCTTTTCAACAGCTTTCACGGTTTCAGCCATAAAACGGGTTGAAGTGTGTTGTGGACCATAATCGGCCAACTTATCGTATACCTTATTGGTGGTCTGCGATGCGATGAACACATGCATTAGCAGATTTTGCACGACATCGATTAATAGGTGTTGCGTGGGCGGAAGAGGAATCGTACCTATGTTTATTGGGGCGCTAGTACTAGCTGTAGCAGTAGCCGCTGCTGTGTTTGCACCAGGAGTTCGCGCAGTCTGTGAAGGGGGGTTAGTTATCCTTGAGAGTTCACTGAACTGTTTTCGTGTTAGCGCTTCATTTTTTTAAATAAGCTTCTGCCACTGCACGTGAGGCGTTCTCTAGTGCCGTTATGCCACAGAACATCGAGTCTGTTGAGAGTTTTGTGCTCAGCAGCGCGTGGGCAGCATGTCGAAATTCTGTCACTTTGAAGCTAGGGTACATCAGGAGAAAATCTAGCTTCAGCTCTTCGAATGGCATTACTTTGCCGGCGTAGCACGTCAGTAGTCTGATCGCGTCGCCTTTCTTCTTGTCGATTAACGAGAAGAAGATTTGGATCTTCTTCTCATCTGTCGTAACTCCATTCTGAAAGAAATGGTTCTCGACCGTCCGCAGTAAGGTTCTGGCATCCAGCTCAGGTTTAAAAGGTGGATCTCCTGGCTTTGGATTGCCTGAGAACTTGGGTAGATCCTGCAGTACGGTGAGATTTAGCGCCATTCTGACTTCTCACGCGTATGGTTAGAGTAGCTTTTTCAACGCTTATATAGTCACACTGAGCTTTTTCAACGCTTATATAGTCACACTGAGCTTTTTTCAACGCTTGGTTTCTTTTCACTTTTTTCACTGCGTATGTTGCTTTTTCTCACACGAACACACGATACAGGCTAAGAAAGTTATCACATAGAAATGTGTCGTAGTTTGTTCGGAAGTAATGTTTGAAATATTTTTACTACAGTTAAACACACAAATGTTATGTTTAGTAACTATAGTCGGACTTCTGCTAATACAGCAGGCATCTGATTCCTATGTTCACGGCAATCAGGCTTCTACTTTATACGTGGTATTACTTGTGTCGGTTATCGGTGGTATACTCAATTGGTTTGGCGTGTCGTCTGGTTGATCCCGTTGACGTCTCGCCCGAAGAGTTGTTCGTCAGTGCGTGTAGTCATCCGCTGGCGAGTATATTCTGTTTGTTGCTCTGCTCTGCTGTAGGTAGCTGGACCTCGACCTCGACGACGTATCGGTTCGCGGGTAGCAGATATTTGCGTTATTTAGTAGGACTGTATATTATATATTTTGAGACTTTTTTATTTGATAGTGAGTATTTTATTGAGAGATAATCCTGTCTGCAGCGCCAGATTGTTAAACGATTCTGTGCGTGCTTTCCTGGACAGGAAGTGTATATGGTTACATAGAGGGTGTGGAATGAATAACACTAGTACACACTTTAACACTTTAATGCAGAGAGGCACAAGAATTGTTTAATCATAAGGTTCTTTCAATATTGTTCAAATCAAGACAATTACGGTCAACGACTAATAGGATTCTTTATTCAGGACTTGGAGGTGCTCTTAAGACACCTAGTATCTCTCATACTCTGATATAGACAAGGGTCTGAAATTACACTAAGTCTCATTTACAGTCCTACACGCGACACCGAACACAAGGAGCTAGGCTGGAGGAACGTGACAGTCTCCTCTCACTCTGATCTAGTCTGAGTGGGTACGTTTGATGCTTGCATATATACTACGCATGGGCAGTGGTGCGCGGTGAAAGTCCGGAGACACTGGGAAAGTAGGCCTTGGTGGCTGGGCCACGGAGAAATGACCAGGGCTCTAAGTGTGCCACAAAGGTAGTAAGTTATCTAAGTTAATACCAATGATGTCTGTACTGCTGAGGGGCAAAATGCTTCTCGGGAACATAAGTTTTGGCTTTGATTACCCAAATCTAATCGCACCTCTAGGCCATCTGCACGTTCTAGAAAGCAAGTAAGGAATGTCTTAACACATAGTAGGTGTCTGCAGCTAGCGGAGGCGAACATCTGGTGTTGTTCGGACTATAGTTATTGAGGCTGATCAACAGCGGGCTATTAAAGTGAACAATTACATTAATTCCTAAAAGCAGGGTGGTTACAAGTATAGGTGCTAACTGCTTATGCTAAATATTCTCATAACTATTGTGTAGTATTAGCCTATACTTTTAACAACTCTCCAAAAACAGAATATGCGGAAAACCTTGCGAAATCATACCACACCCAACTTTTTCCATGAGTTCAGGCCTGATTTACATCGAGAATCTCCCGAGTGATGAAGTCAACGAATTCATCGCCGGATTCGTCCAATACGAGGAATGTATTGTTGAAGCGAAAATCGCACCAAAAATCAAACCAAGAAGAATCACCACCACGGCCCTTCTGCTTAAATTCAATTACTAATAATAATGGTAATAAAATCTTTATTGACAACCAACATGGACATAGTTTCACAATTGAGACATCTTATTTTAGGGTCACAGTGTGAACAAAGTTATAAAATTACCGCACACATTGCCCCACAACACCTAACTGCATAGATATACCCTTCTTTGACGCCAAAACCAAGGTTACACCCTTCGAAAGACGTCCGATGCGATGCTACAAATGTCAGAAATACGGACACACGAGCCAAAATTGTAACGAAAAAAAAATGCTCCCAGGACGACCACGATAAGCGAGACGATCCCTTGTCGTGCCCATCCGAAAAACCTCACTACTTTTACTGCAAAGTAAACGGCCACCCTACGGGACACGAAGACTGCCCCCAGGACAAGACTGAGAGAGAGATCCTGCAATATCAAACTGAGCACAAAGTTGGGCGACGAGAGGCTGCGGCCGCGATTCGCTCCCCCCAAGCTGACCCTCCCACCCAGGAGAGAAGACCAGCATCATTCCCGACCCACTTCCTCATAACGCTTGTAGATAGTGGTGCAACCAAAGTTGCCCCCTCAATAAACCCATTCGCCATGATGAACTCGCTTTCCAAACGACTGGGAGGCAGACCGATAAACATTAACCGACAGGGCTAGAAGTATCTGGCCCACGTCGTTAATATTGAGCAAAGTAACGCTATGCAAAGGATTAACAAAATATACAAACTCAAGGTAGCTGTCGAAGTACATCCGTTCTTCAATGCTACAAGACGAATTATATACACTTCCAACTACACTCCCAAAACTGACCTAAGTGCTTTTGAAGCGGGCTTAGCAAAGGATTATGGAATCACCAACGTTTCCCTAGCAAAATGGATAAAACCACGAAACATCCACACCACCGCGTACCAAATCACTTTCCCAGGACGTGACACACCGGAATTTATAAAAATCCCGGGCGAACAGGGAAAAACAAAAACTTACCCAGTGGCGACATGGCCTGCTATGTGCATAAAATGCCTGGAATACGACCACGTCATCAAATACTGCAAGCCATACATACCCCAACGCTGTAAAAGGTGCGCCGGCGAGCACGACCGAAAGGACTGCACAGCCCACTAACCTAAATGCTACCACAGCTCATGCCTCCATGAGGCAGGTTACCGCGACTGCCCAAAGCATACAACAGATGCAGACACCAGAAAGGGGGGTGGCCGACGGCAAGGCGCACCTCACACCCTCATACGCTCACACTCACACAATTTAGCCCTTTTGTGCTAAAGGGTCCGGCCGGTAGCCCCTCAACTTACACTCTGGGTCCCGAATGCACCGAGGAA
>SDVV010021821.1:0-13060 GCA_016164225.1 Gammarus roeselii
CACCGACCGACAGCCCTGACAACCATGCCAACCCTGCCACTTTCCACCGACCGACAACCCTGACAACCCTGTTCACTCGAATGCCACTGACAGCTCTGCTCACACATCGCCACTAATCGCAACCCTGCCACTCACCACCGACCGACAGCCCTGCCGACGTGCCACCATCACGGACAACCTTGTTCAGCTCGCCCCATTCCTCTTCCTGTTCCGTCGTCAATTCAGACAATATTTTCTCAATTTTTTGCATCCCCTCTGCCACCGTTTGGAGACACTGACTTAATTGAGTCGCAACAGCGTGTCGGCCATCCGTTTGAACACCCTCTATAATAGACCCACCAGGGCTTGTGTCGGCCAGGATGGGCTGGTGAGCAGACACCTTTCTGACAACGTTAGTTGTTATCTCGAAATGAAATGAAATGCGACAAGTGAAACATATGATTCCCAAATTATATTGTAGAATTTTTATCATTTATCCTCGTTTCCAATCATACTTTAGAATTTTGGTATTTATCCCGAGAGCGTATTGGAGAGGCATAAGTTATCGATGCACGCTCATTTCGATGCACATCCTTAGCCAAATATATCAGGGTCTCTGCATGTGCATGGTTGTATGCCATATGCCGGTAAAGTCCTATAGATAAAGATCATGCCATAGCAAACACTTCTACCTCACAACGAATACTGATTTATAGGGACCAGGGTTCCTCGATGTTAATGATTACGTTCCCCTTTGGTTGGGGAAAGGATTACTGCCATCGTAAAGGAAAGCCGCTATCGTATTGCTTGAGTGCCGTTGATGTTAGTGTTGATTCGCCCTGGCGTCCTCCCACGGGGTCCGCTCCGATCGTGAGACTTCTCAGGGCCACCAAAGTAGGTTGAATTGAGGTGATAGAAACAAAGATGTTTGGTGTGGGAAGCGAAGATATTTGATTTGCTGTTGGCATAACCAACGCTGCGGGACATTTAGGCTAGGTGGTCTCTTGGCGCTCATCAGCTAACAAATAAACAAGCGGTCATGAGGTGACTGAAACGAGCGTGTAAGTTTAAAACCCGGTGAATTGTAAGTTTTCAGTAACCCGTTAGAGAAACGCTAGGCCGCTTTTACTACCCCATCCCAAATGCATCCAGAGAAAAACCCGTCCTAACGAGTTCCTCTCGTCAGGGAGAAGGCTCCTAGTATCCTGTCGTCAAGCGACCCTGTATGTGGAAGATCGCCCAACGAATCCTTACAGGCGAATTCTTGGAAGAGTCTTACAAGCGGTCTTCTATGACGGGTGAGTCTTACAGGCGACCTCTTGGACGAGTCTTACAAGCGGTCTCTATGACGGGTGAGTCTTACAGGCGACCTCTTGGAAGAGTCTTACAAGCGGTCTCTATGACGGGTGAGTCTTACAGGCGACCTCTAGGACGAGTCTTACAAGCAGTCTCTATGACGAGTGAGTGTCGTCTGAGGCGACTAGGAGGGGCGGAGTGAATGGACCTGAGAGCCCCTGCCTCTAAATTTCTTACAGAAAAGATTGCATGAAGATGACGGACGCTAGAGGTTTATGCCTCTTTGATCCTTGCTGTTAGGATGCTTCAATGAACAAGGATGTAGGGTGTGGACTAGTTAACGGACAGCGATAAGAGAAATGCTTGCGTGGTGGAAATTAAATGTGATAGAATAGAGCGAATCTTACATGAGAAGGAAACACATTATCAATTTTTTTTTCTTGAGTGGAAATAAATCTTATATGAAGGCAAGTGTTTCACGAGAGGAGTGGCGTTGTTGTTGGTCGAAAGCTTACGTAAGTGTGTACCCACATGGAGTAGTAAACCGTATCATGTAGACTGATGCTACAGAAAAGGAAATACGTGGTGAAATATGGGTTTTCCTAGCCCCAGGAACGCACTCAGAAGTTTCTTAAGGAGAGGGCAGACTTTCCATTATTTCTTGAATATAACTTCAACATGCATTCCTTCACATAGGTTGTCATAGACGTTTTGAGAAGGTCAATCACAACCCAAACTAGATCTTTCCATGACACCGTCGTATTTTCTATCACGGGACCAAATCGTTTAAAAATACCGCGCTACTTGCCAGTTCAATATTTCGAATAAGTTTCCCAGCGAATGAATGCCTTAAAGTTTCCACCAGAAGTCAGCTGGTAAATCAATAAGAAAGTTTCCTTTATGACTTGTACAAACCAGGGATGTTGCATGCCACCTACAACATTATTACATCCATTGTACACGATAATATGATTTATTTTGAATAGAAACGCAAGGAAATTATGCTAACAAAGCGAAGTCCCTGAGGCAATATAATATCCTGAATCATGAAGCTTCAGCAGATTGCTTCATTCGCGTAAGGGACGCCTGGTCATTAAGTTACATGGTCATGTATAAATGCAGCGCTCAGTGTATAGAGCAGTCAGCCGAGGCCGCTCTCTTTGGACTTGAAGGAGAAAAGGTATTCAGGAAACGCTGCAAATTTACGTGGCGCTGGTTCGATTCCCTTTAGTTTTGAACTGCTTGATGGATAACTTGAAGAAAGGTCACCGCCAAGCGATTCCTTGTTCCTAAACCCACTCAATAACACTCATTACGTTTGTATTCATGTTAGGGGGAATAAATCTTTGATGAACAACTAATAGAATAATTGAGAACGTCAGTCCAGGGAATGAGAACACGAGTGTAAAGAGAACCAAGTCATATGACTGACATAATAGTAACTGTTATCCTATGACTGACACAATAGTGACTTATCTTATGACTGACACAATAGTGACTGTTATCCTATGACTGACACAATAGTGCCTGTTATTCTATTACTGACACAATAGTAACTGTTATCCTATGACTGACACAATAGTAACTGTTATCCTATAACTGACACAATAGTAACTGTTATCCTATAACTGACACAATAGTAACTGTTATCCTATGACTGACACAATAGTAACTGTTATCCTATGACTGACACAATAGTAACGGTTATCCTATGACTGACACAATAGTAACTGTTATCCTATGACTGACACAATAGGAACTGTTATCCTATGACTGACACAATAGTAACTGTTATCCCATAACTGACACAATAGTAACTTTTATCCTATGACTGACACAATAGTAACTGTTATTCTATGACTGACACAATAGTAACTGTTATCCTATGACTGACACAATAGTAACTGTTATCCTATGACTGACACAATAGTAACTGTTATCCTATGACTGACACAATAGTAACTGTTATCCTATGACTGACACAATAGTACCTGTTATCCTATAACTGACACAATAGTGACTGTTATAAGCACTTAACCTATCTCAAATGCACTGCACATAACAACTGTTCAACTGTTTAACAGCTGTTCAACAGATGGAGATCGCATCACAATAATGAATCATATTTTTAGGGTCCGGCATCGTTCACTGTAAAAACCCTCCGTACATAAGCGCAGGGCCCTCCCCCCACCCTCGGCCAGCCAGTTAAAGTAGAGGAGATCTTACAGGGTCGGTACAACAATCCATATTGTTTGACCGTTCAATGTGAATAAGGTCCGTGTTTCAATGAATGTTGATCGATCTACAGTGGACTATTTCATAATAAATATATGTGAAAATTTGCTGTTGGTATCGTCTGCACTCTGAACTGAACCAAGGGGTACCCAGAAGGTGTATCGGGAAAAAATATAAAGTATGATCATTTTCGTACCGAGCCTGTTACAATTTTGGTGAGCAAATGGCATGTAAAAGTCTGAATACATAAGGTGCTAATCAATGTTCCGGCTGTTTAGCCAAAGGTATTCGTCATAGTCGAGTCACCATCGAGGGCGGTTGTGTAAACCCCGCTCAAAACTCGAAAGAATTTACCCACCGCACTCCTAAACATTTTGATCTATGCTCTTTGAGCAATTGTCAATGTCTCAACATTACAGGTTTTTTCTGATGTATGATATTATGGTTATTAGCTGCAAAATGTACGGTCGTTTAAGTGGTCGTTAGTGGACGAGCTGTGTGAGTAGAATAACTGATGTTAAATGAGTACAAACTTCGTCAGTTCTTGTTTCGTTGTTTGTTGCTGCAGAAAGTTACGATTTCTTCTGAAGAAATATTCGGAGAGCAAGTAATTCAATTCCTTATTGATTTTTCTATACGTCCCTATTAGATAATCTGAGAATCAGTGATTGTTGTCGGGCATTTATAAATTATTTTTCTCTACTTAGTTGAAACGTAATAATACCCCATTTTTTCACTCCACGTTGACGCCTGTCGTCCAATACACTCTTTACGCCAACTATTCAACTATTCGATGGTCTTGCTTGATGTCTTGCTCCACACATTCTTCATTCATCACCTTTTTGCAACATCCCTTCGTTCATTCCCTCCATGAGATCGAATCACCGCACAACTCATGCACATACTCAATCAGACAGATCGAGCATCATGCCCACTCTGCTTCGCAGGTTCTCATTCCAGAGAGTATCCATCCGCCACACTCCTGCCAGGCTTCTCAAACACTTCATCTTTAATAACGGTTTCGTATTCAATCACAGTGGGAGTGGCTCGCGTTTTCAGTCCCGTCAGCATAAGGGACTGACGTCATGCCGGCTACTTTAAACGTCTTCGGCCGAAGGGCGACACATTTTAGAGCACATCAGCTAAGACTGGCATATAAAAATGTCCGTCTGGCTTTACGGTACACGTGAATAACTTGTAGGACCATCAAAGAATCTTGTCTTGGACGTTTTCCCTCCCCAAGTTCTTGCCCCATAGAGCCCTACTTGATCGACTGAATCCTCGCACAGACCTAGCTTCGCTTCCGACCCAAATTTCTGCACCTCATCACACCTTACAGTGGCCCGAACATATTACACCATTTATTCACTCTACAGCTCACATCCTCTTCCACGCCTTCAACTTTAGCTATATGCAAGGCAGAGGTACTTAAAGCAATGCACATCTTCCAGTAACTCACTATTGTAGTTAACAGTGATGCCATTCTCCCAGACTATCTTCTCACAGACTATCTTCTCGCATGTCTGAACGCTGTGGCGCCAACGGAAAGTAGAACAATGAAAATCATGCCGGTTAAATGGATCACAGAAAAACTGCGTAATGAAATTGCACCTAAAAAATATCTCAAACACAGAGCAAAACGAAGAATCACTTGCTTACATTTTTTTCGAATTCAAATAGAAGAGTCAAACGAGAAGTCAGGAGAGCAAAAATTAAATACCATCATGAGGAACTAGAACAGTGCAAAAACAATAAAAAAAAGTAACGTGGAAGATCACCTCGCCTACTTATCCGAATACTCAAGCAACTTCAGAGAAGTTTAACAACAACTTCACTGGAGTTAGGAAGCAGGTTTTTGATGAGGTAACCCAGGAAGCTTATCAAGGATTACAGAACGACGCAACACATACATGGAGTCCAAAAGCTCTCGATGGAGACAGCGACCAAGAAGCGAACGTCAAATGGGAACCAAAGCAAGTATCGCAACACGAAGTAAAACGAGCTGTATTTGCCTTGAGGAACACAAATTCTATAGGATCAGATGGTTTAGCCCTACATTATCTGGAAGACAGCCTTATAGTTACCTTGCCTTATATCAGCACAGTTATCAACACCTCCATAGCAAGTGAAACTTTTCCAGAGATCTGGAAGCATGCAATCTTAAAAACAATTTATAAATCTGGGGACATGAATGAAACATCCAACTTTAGACCGATCAGTCTTCTGCCTCTCCTATCCAAGATTCTAGAAAAGGTAATATCTAACTAATTCATTGATTACCTCGTATCAAACAAGCTGTTTAATGACTGCCAGTAGACTTATCGGCGAGATTTATCAACAGGTGATGCTCCTATGAACATCACTGAAGACCTGTACAAAAACTTTGACGAGGGGCAGATATCTCTGCTGGTATTGCTAGACGTATCAAAAGCATTCGACAGTGTAAGCTATACAATTATTTTTGGTAAGCTACGCAACATCGGAATAGACCCTACTTGGTTCGGAAGTTATCTGATGAATCGGCAACAATCGGTTGAACTCGATAGCGCCACCATGTCAAATTCGGTCACAGTTGCCTTTGGGGTCCCTCAAGGTTCGATACTTGACCCTTTGTTGTTCTTGTTTTTTGTAAGTAGCATCGACTGTAAAATACCAAAAAAATCTAGCAAAAATCGTAATGTACGCCGATGATGTTCAATTATTGCTTTCCCGAACACCGTCGGATCTCATTGCACTGAAAGATGACGCTGAGACTGCCGTAACTAATCTGAAATCTTGGTATGATAAAAATGGACTCAAGCTCAACTCTGAAAAAAAAATGCAGCTTGTTTGGCTCGAACTCGAAAAGAGAAGCAATTTCAATTAATTTTTCTATCAGGATAGGCAAATCTGATATTCCTGTTGAAGATGAAGTTTCAAGTCTGGGAGTATGGTTTGATCCCGATCTTTCCTTCAAACACAGAGTAACTACTCTGTGTTCCAAGTTGAAAGGAACACTTTTGTTTCTAAGCTCCGCAAAAAAAGAATTGGATTTCAAATGGAGATTACCGACTGTCCACGCATCAGTATTTTCTCACATTAACTACATCTTTCAATTTGGCGGAAATGCACCAAAACTCAAAGAGAGAAAGTACAACGTTGTATAAACTTTGCGGCAGGAATAACATGCAATGGTAACCAGAGGAAACGATACCACGTAAGTCCTCTCCTCGAAAAATTACAGTGGCTCAAAATCGACAACAAACTGGTACTCCATGAGTCGATCAGAATTCATGAAGATCTTCTAGAAAACCATTCACCCGGCGGTCAAAGTCAAATATATTCTCGCGGTGAAAAGAACAATCGATTCACAAGAAATAATGATACTCTGCACGCTGAACACAGGAAAACAGGAACTGCCTGTAGAGCTCTTTCGATTCTTGGACCAAAATCCTGGAACTACCTCCCAACAAGCCTCAAGAATCTTGAACCCAGCAAGTCCTTCAAGAATAGGCTTAATGAACATCTGTTGACCGATCTATTCAAAACGGTAACTTTGCCCACAAACACAAGCTACCACTTCCAACCACCACCATACCTCTCAACATTGAGACACCATCTAATCGTTTTTACTCTGACGATACATATGTTTTCTATCTTTCTATGTTTTAAATGTTCCAGTCATTTTAGTATAATTCAAATACAAACTCAGTCTTTTCGAGGAAAGATAGGCAGCTTCTAACGTGACAAAGGTTTACTCGATTTTCATATAATTCATTGAATTATTTCCAACAATTACGTACCACTTTTGATGATACAATCATTGCCTTATAAGCTAACAATTTGCTTTGTCTTCTATAACAGAAGTATATGCATCAGAGTTGTGTACTCCGGCATTGTATTATTTCTGATTGTCGATCATTAAATCATTTCATAACTGTCTTGAAGTGTGTTTATTGCATATTCAGTTCTTTGATATGAATTTTATGTCTAACTTTTTTTGTTTAACTTATGTCGCCTATTCACCCCTTTATCATTCATCCAATGGTTTAGACCCATCTTTACTATATGTTAGAGCTTTTCGATTTCCCAACCCTATATTGTATTCATATTTTCTGTATAATTCACATCTTCGTCATCGTACAATGAAGTAGACTACTCAGTACAATATGTCAGAACATTTTGATGTCCCAATCCCATGTTCTCGGGACTCTAATCAAATGCATGCGTGATCCCCCACCCCCATCTACATGTTATTCTCCGCACCCATGTATTTTGTTATTTATCCATTCCAAGTATTTCTTATTTTTCAACCTCGCGTGTCACAGGTTTTCCCAACGCTATGTAGTCTGAATTATTTTGTTAAAATACATATTTCTGTAAGTGCACAGATGATACTATTGTTAATTATATTTCGTTCCATGTAATCCAAACCTGCGGCCCCTAGAGATGAGCTGTGACTAATTCAAATTGAACTTTCGAGGAACGATAGGTAGCTCCCAGCTTTGACAGAGGCCAATTCGAGGATATAATTTATTGAATCATTTCTAATATTTACAGTACCATTTTTGAAGATAGAATCATTGTCACATAAGCTAATATTGTGCTTCTTCTCCTATAATAGATACAGATACAGACACTAGGCCGCATCCCCCAGAAAGGGGGATGGCCGACGGTAAGGTGCACCTCACACCCCCATACGCTCACACTCACACAACTTAGCCCTTTTGTGCTTAAGGGTCCGGCCGATACCCCTCAACATACGCTTTGGGTCACGAGTGCAGTCCGAGGATCCCTCGTCAGCAGCAGGGCCCGACAGTTCTCACTGTTTTACCTCCGCCGCGTCATATTGGCCGGGCCCCCCCCAACCACGACCATCCCGTTAGCGGGATGCCAAGGGCGGGAAAGCACATCAGAGCAGCGTCAAAATCAACCATTCACAACCGCTCTCTCGCCACCTCCACATTCATGTCTCTTCTTCCCAACGCCTGCTTCAGACCATCCATCCACCCAAACTTCGGTCTACCTCTAGGCCTGCGACCACTCGCCTCCGCATTCATCACCCTTTTCACCAATCTCCCTTCATCCATCCTCTCCATGTGCCCAAACCATCTCAGTACACGCGAATCCACTCTCTCCTCCAACTTCTTCACCATCCCTGTTCTGATTCGAACCACGTCGTTGGTAATCCGGTCTCTCAGCGTTACTCCAGCCATGCTTCTCAAACATTTCATCTCGGAAACATTCAACTTTTTCTCTCCTCTGCTCTCACCCCCCAAAGCCTCAGCTCCGTCGAGCACAGTTGGGACAACAACACCCTCATACAGCCCTCTCTTTGCTTCCATCATCCCCAACGTCCTACAGCTCATTACACTATTTAGTGCACCCAACACTTTACATCCCTCCTTCACTCGCGCCTTCACTTCAGTTTTCACTAGTTCAGTTATCTCCACATGGGAGCCCAGATATTTAAAACACTGAACTTTCTCTATGAGCTCTCCATTTAGGGTGACACTAATTTTGCTCGCATCGACACACTAGAAGGATATTAATTCGATTTCTGTACTCCAGTATCGAATTATTCTGATTGTCAATCATTTAATCATTTCCTAGATATGTATATCCAGTGATATGTATATATTGTATGAATTTGTCACCTATTCAACCCTTTATTGGTCATATTTTACCCCATCTTTACAATATGTTAGCGCATTTCGATTTCCCAACCCTTTGTTCTCTGAATTTCTTAGCCCCATGTATTGGCGGTTTTCCCTATCCTATGTATTTCGTAATTTTCCAACCCCCTGTATTCATGATCGCCCCACCCCATGTATTTCGTGCCAGGCGTTCCTGATTCTTACATCGAAAAAGACGTTGGCTGTTGATCATTGATTATAATATTATAATTTATAATCTGTTGCATGAAATCAGAACCAGCGGCGAAATTCAAATTGAATTTTCGTTTACGTTGATTCAAATAGTGTTCATGTCAAAAAGTTTCATGTGTTATATTGAAAAAAATTGAAAACCCATTACCAGATGATGGAAATGAATGTTTTAATAATAATAATTCGTATCGGCACAATACTAATTCTCAACTATCATAAACTGAAATGAAGCCCAAATCAAATCTCATAAGCTGACACCCTCTTTCTCTGTGGCTTGCTACCATCCACTGACAACCAACAACCCATTCTTCCTCTGTCTGGCACAAATGCCGCATCATCCGCAAATAATGATTCAGTTACTTCCATATCCGTCTACTCGTTCCTACTTACGCCAAGCCTTACCCCAGTGCACTGGCGTTCACTTGACAGACCACTTCAGTCCCCCTTCAATGGAAAATAATCACACAAACCTTTTCCTACCTTGACACACGCTCTTCGGGCATCATAAGAACTCTCCTGTTATTAATTAACTTCGCCAAGCCTTTTCATCCGCAGCTCACTGCACATCGCACGTCCGTCGATTTTCTTTTCTTAAAGTCCATGAACGTCATGAATTAAGGCATCCTCTCTCTTCCCTAGGTACTTCACACTCACACTTTACTAACGGCAAATATCTGATTCCCCCCCCCCCCCCCCCCCTCCTAAACCCCCCTGACACTCGTCGATTGCACCATCCGTCAAATTTCTAAGTCCTGATAAGCACTCCAATATGATTGACCCAATACAAGTGACAGGCGGATACTCCTTGAATTAATTCATTTGTAATTGAATTTTTCACACAATCCCAGCAAGTCAATTCACGCATATGCAAGCAAATGGCGGTAAGCCCGACAAATAGTAGGAGTACAACACTCTCATCAACCATCCTATGACTGTCATTCTCCACCCAAATTGAAACACTCACCGCAACGCCATTCAGTCCTGGCGCTTCCTATTGCCTACATTACCCCCATCGCCTTCTAGGCCCCACCTCTGTCATAATCCTCACAGCATTCTGACATCAGCTATAAACAAAGAGTAGCATTGTCAGCCCCACCGATAACCTCGACCTTCAACAACTCAACAAAAATCACCCCACGTTTTACCACAGCATCTGACCGTTATATAATAATGAAGCATTATTTTGCGTCAGTCAATATTTGCGGTACTTTCAGACAAGCTGCCTCTCGCTGTGCTCTCGTCAGAATATGATTCGCCTGCTTCCATTATTCACCACACCTGCCGTAGGCTATCACAGTTCTCTTTTGAAACCATTTTTCAAAAGCTCTTTTCTTCTTCGCCACTGCCACTCTGACCTCCTCGTCACAGCACCAGTAACCCTGCCTTACACAGTAGCCAATTCGACGTATAGCACATACATTACTCGTCCTCTCAACACTGCATCTCAGAATGTTTTTAATTCCTCAACTGCCTCCTTACACTCTCGTACTCTTCTTTCAAACATCGCTGGTCCTCCCTTACTTAACCTGTCTCTGTAAACTCACCCACCTTCCCTCCATTTCTTCAACCTCCTGCTTCCGTATTTCTCTTCCATCCACCAGGAAATGATACAATAGACTTCTGCCCTTCACTCACCAGACTCACTCCCAACAGCCTCTCACCAATCTTCATGTATGAGAAACAGCGAAAGAAAATCAAAAATTTAAATTAAGGAAAATCTTAAAAGATCCCATTGCGCTACGCACTGAACTCAGCGGAAATGTAATTTATATTATTCGTTCTGGAAACTTTGTCTTGATATAACACAGTTAAAAACATTGACAGTATGATAAATTCTCCACGGGAATGGCAATTCGGCTATCCACTAACCATAAATTAATTGTATTTTGCTACTGTTCCATTATTTCGCCGCTCATTCTAATTCATGAATACGCACGTTCTTCCTCCTTTTGTTACATGAAGATACACACAACAGCTCTAGTTCGTGCTGACCTCGATTAAACTGTCTCCACTATCATTCCTACGTGGTGCATCACACCTCCCCATCACAGCTTCCACGAAGTCACCTTTCACTCCCGCAGCAAGTTCTCTTAGCACCACCACGTTGTGTTTCCTTCATGGCGGTATAAGGTCGGCTGCTTCCACAGACACTCAGCACTAAATCACATCGTTATAAGTTCATTGCATTGAACAGGGCTTCCATCGGTACTGGAATTAACCTTTGTGAATCAAAGGAAATGATGGCAAAAAGCCAAAAGGAATCAAATTTTTTTCTTTCATAAATGGAAAGAGTTTGTGTTGGGATTGTACATGTGTTAAGCCCATTTGATAAGTTCTGTGGTTTGTGAGGATTTCGCTGATACTGGGGCAGAAACAAGTAAACGCAGGAAATACGTGGCATAGTCGCCTCAATTTCAATTTTAACCCGCAGCCTTGGAAGCGAATGGTGTGTGTGGCAAGTCTACTGAACTGATAATAATGGAGATCAGGGCAGATTAATGGGAGCTACCGGAGATGGGAGGGAATCTATCCGGCTTGAGCAGCAGTTAGGTTTGACTTGGCAGAGAGTCAATGCTTTCAGCATTCAATCAGCAGGGAAGAAAACTGATAGGGGGTTCAGTGAGTCGGAAGGCATCCTCTAAATTTTTTTGTGTCCAAACCCAAAAAAAGATGTTGTTCAGACACTTCGCTGGTTTGTATTTTCGATGGACAAGCTGCTTCCCACCACCAGCTTTCGCTCCGGGCTACAGCATATCAGGTTCTCTCAACTGTCATTCCAGTCTAGAATGAGACTACTTCCCTAACACATCCTGCACAACTACGTTTAAAACTCTCGGATTCAGGTTCCCCAGTACCACCACAATGTATGAACTTATAAATCTTCTCTCAATACGCTAACGCAGAACACTGTAAGAATGATCCCCTCCTCCTCTTCACTTCTCTCACTACATGGTCCGAAAGCACTTTGACCTCCACCAACATGAATCTAGAGGAAGCTTCCGTCCTCTCCGTTGCGCTAAAAGCCACTCGAGCATTCAATAAAATCACAATACCTTTTCGTGTTTAACGAACAACTCACATTCGCCCGTACCTTTCAGCCTCGTCCCACTTAGCGCCAACACATCAAACTTCCTCCTCACAAACATCCCACCAATCTCTCTCCTCGTTGCTTCATCCTTACTACAACACCGCGCCCCTATTGGACGCCTTACACACACCGAAAGGAGTACAGTGGTAGGTATTCTGGTCCCCCGTCATAAGGAAAATTGTTTGTGGGCTTCCCAATTTTCACATAACTTGGTTTGGGTCGCTATCCCAGGCGCTAAATTCTTTTATAGCTAACGTCAGATCAACCCCTATCATCTCCGCCAACTGCCTTATCAGCCCCAAGTTGTTCCGACTACCTACCTACGGTACCATTTTTTAACAGCGCACATTCATAGCGTTCCTCAGTCACACCAGCCACTGTCATATCTGCCAGTGACATTCAGGCGAAAATCTGTTTCAGCCCACGTCAGAATCAGCCACCAGTCGTACCATTTTACCGGTTATCACTTTAATGAAACTTTTCCTGCCCAACCTAACCTAACCTAGGGTACGTGTTTCTAACCCGCGGGGCAAAGGTACGTATTTCTAACCCGCGGGGCAAACATACGTATTTTTGTAGGGTACGTAATGCCGTT
>SDVV010021822.1:0-13060 GCA_016164225.1 Gammarus roeselii
TATATATATTTATACACATGAGTTCCATAATGATACACGTTTGTTTTGTTATTCAAAGTTCCCAAGCTAGTTTAAGAAAGTTCAATAGCGGTGTTGCAATAATTAAATATGATGCAATCCTTGGGATGGGTGTAGAGTGACGTTCTTGAATACAAGTCGAAGGAGCGGATGCAACAGGATGAGGAGGGTCTGGTGGCTGCTAGTGGAAATTTTTTTCGAGTATTAATTAGCTAGAAAGATAAGAGACTCCTCTCGGAGTGTCTAAGGTGTCTCGGAGACGATGTGACATCGTAATAAGAGTCCTTAGTGGATTAGAACGTCGAAACACTCTTCTGGAGGCACTCATATTTTGTTGAGTTGTTTCTTAATTTTTCTAAGGGCTTCCAATAAATTTAAATGCTTAAGTGCCTGCCTAGATAAGTTCATATTCGATTGGTTAGATAGAACCATACTCTGGATTAGTATCAAGCATATTGTGAGACTAGATGGCTTCTCCACAAGCGTTTTTCATCCGTAAGATGTTCAGAATTTAATCCTCTAGAAGTGTCATTCAGACGTTAAAATTTGTATGACTCCACTGGAAGCAGTATATGACTAATTTCGAAGTGTTTTCACCCAATTAACAAACTTTGATACATCTATGTGATACATGAACATTTTTTTGCGTAGTTTGGACTGCTCTCCTGATAATAATTGAATACGGGATGTGTAGGAACTACAAAATCTCTTGAATCAGAAAACCTACTTAATACGAGCAATTCTCCTATGAAACTTGTTTAATCCTCATATTATTGTTTGTCTCTGTAGCTACAACTCGAACGTTGGATAGCTTGTTCTCATAGTTTCATGGAACCTAAAGAATTCGAGATGTACCGATGCATCGAAATCAGTGGAATTTGCGCAGATCTTTTTCGTTTATCTCTCTTTTTCGTTTTTCCCTGTTCAAGCCCACAATAAGGTGGCCTAAACAACTGATACAGAGCAGCAATACGTGATTGTGGTGTGTTCGTTCCCCTACTGAGCTTGCGGTGCTGGACGCTTAGCATCAATAAGGCCAAGAACAATAAAACAGAACAAAAACATCTGAAACAAGAAGTAAAGAGGAATATACAAGCGTCGTGGCCTTGCCAAAGGTGAAGACGGATGCCATTGGCCAGAGTTCACCTATGATGCAGCAATCGGTTGAATGAAAATATTTTGCAATATCTTTAGTTAAAAGTTTATTGAGAATAGTTGCATTCCAAGAGATGACATTAAATTAAAAAAATGTGCAAGAGGGGAGAAATTTATCCTGCCAAATTTCTTCTTGCAATTATGTTTTTACCAAACTTTTAAGCTAGCTATTTGATGAGTTTTGCGGTACATTTCATCTCTAACGATGTTGTAAGCGATTTCAATAAATGATTTCCTGATTACATTTGTCCTTAACCTTGATTTTATCACATACTTTATCACACTAATGGTTCTGAATAATTTTGCTTAGATCATGTAAGAAGTCTTAGTTCTTATAACCTTCTAATGTATTTTTCAAGTGTTTTTTCCTGACCATCATGTCGCGAATTTGGTTTTCTACAACTTGGGAGCGACGTTTTGTGTACGAGTGTTCGATCCTTTTTGACCATCCGTCCTATATAGTCGCTGCAACAGGTAAGCATTTTCAATTCAAACGAATTTTAGCAATTAAATGGAAGATGACGCTTCATTAATTTGAAATGAATCCATTCAGTATTCTGTCCTTAGTTGTTCCATATTTTGTGATATATTTCATTTTTGCATGAAGGGTTTCTTCATCTACAAATAACTAATACAGATAATTTATTCTGAAGGAATTGTATGTTCCTGCCAATTGTCCAGAAGTTACGTGACATGTATGAAATCTCATTTATTGTTAGATGCTTACCTCTGCAGGCAATGAATAAACGCAGTGGGGTTAAGGAGAAACCTGTTATTTTGGCTCGATTTGATCATCATGTGTGTTGCTGTCCCACTTCTTCTCTCCTGTCAATAGCATTTATTTTGATGTAGTCCGTTCTATTGCATTCAAATACTAACGTACAACTGCTCTAATATGACTTTTTATGTCCAAATATTTAATATGCTTCCAAGCTTTAAAGAGGAAATATACGAATTTGGACTTTATGGTGTAAATAATTTGCACGAAAAGAACAGGTGCATTAGGATTTTGGTATAACTGTTTATGCCTGCGATGTGATGAGAAAATACATATTTTGTAGTGAAATTACCACTCCCACAAACCCACATGGCGCTCGAACACTGACGAAGAAAAAGGAACCTGCACTGCACAAACTTTCGTCGCTGAACGTTGCTTTTCAAATATAACTACCTTTCGTGATGATGCCTTTATTAAAACTATAATTAAATGCAGTTTTCATGTTCCATCGTGCAACTGGAACTAGTCCGAATGAACACATTTTGTCTAAACTCTCGAAATGAGTTTGGCTTTTAAAGGGGCAAATTTACCATTGACGCAAGCTTCCAATTTACGTTCATGACGTATACTGCATCGAATAGGCGTTCTTCTTGACTTCTCAGATCCTTTGACACCGTAATCCACTCCATCTTATTTGCCAAGTTGGGTCTGTTGAGGGAATGGGGTTTTATGCTTTGGAGTTGTTATACTTCCGATCAAATCCATTGCTTAGTTTTCAATACCAGTCTCATGTCAACGTCTCGTCATCGTCTCATTCCATTGTAGCGGGCGTGCCTCAGAGCTCCATACTGGGCCCGTTGTTATTTCTCCTCTGCATAAACAGTATGATTGCATGCACTGCCATTTTACAACTCGTTAACTTTTCCCATGAAAAAAAAGCATATCTGCGCTTTGCAAACAGAAGTGAAGCTAATATTCCTCCAACATCGACGCAGAAAATGGGTAGTTTATGATACTAAGTACAAGCATTACTTGCCCAGCTTAAGTATGTAGCTCAACCACAGTCATATAAAATTGTCGTTATCGAGGGAACCATTCATGATGACCCATCGTAGCTGCTTACGCGATAACAACTAACCCGCTCTTCCGATCCAGTGATCCCCGTCGAAAAAATGGACGGCTCGTATACGTTCTGGTCCATCACCACAGGGGCTGGTGGCGTGGCCACTGACTTGTTCATCGCTGCAGTAGTTGGTGGCTCGTCCGCTGACTTGTCTACCGTTGCAGTGGCTGGTGCAGTGATGCCCAAACGGGGTTCCGTGGCAGCAAAGGGTTCCGCGAGTATCGCCCAGGAGTTCCGCGGGAATCCACAGAAATACGTATTAATGAATAATATTTACGATTGAAGAATAAAAAATGTTGCCACTTTTCTTTTTTTCAGAGTTTGAAATGTTTATAAGGTTCATTTTCTAGGACTGCAACAGTCTGACTATAAGTTAGTGTTAGTCTGTCAGTGAAATAGATGACTAGAGAGCGATCATCTTATGTAAGGTGAGCGTGTATTGCTATTAAACGGCTGAGATGTAAACTAGGTTAACTACACAAATTTCGCCGGCTCTGAAGATTTATAGGCAAAATACGTTACGGGCTTATTTGGGAGTTCGTCAAAAAGATTTAAACCAACTCCAAAAAAGAGAGCTTGGCTCAAGTACTTGACTTAATCTACCGCGAGCCAATCGAGTTCTACGGCCATAGCACGCACAGCTGGGTTAACTGCAGGCCGTTCAATTCGGCTCGAATTCACGTAATGTGTGGTAATATTCGATCACGGGCTCCTGGACGCCACATCCTCTTTTCAGTTTGATAAAATGGTGGATAATTTTCAGAATGTCGTGAATCATAAATAACAACGGACATTTCTTAGTCATCAATGTTATAGTTTTGTTTCCATCAAAGCATAACCATATGAAAAGAACCAGAAATAAATACTTCTTAAGCCATGCCACCTACACGAAGTTAAATGTATCGATTCTAAAAAAATGCATGCATCTAGTGAATCACACTTCAGATATTGCTGATACTTCCTACATCGCTTCGGTTTTCAGGTGCAAGTCGCAACATCGTAAGGTAAGGCATCTTAAGAGGACGTTTGATATATTGCAGCCACCAAACATCGAATAACAACTTGTAAGCTAAAGAAAATTGGATGGTGTCCATCTGCCTTCAGTGTTCTTGACCGTCCAGTCAATTTGCGTTTACCCTGTTTATTTTTTTTGTACCTCACATCACGGCAAATAGTTCATGCATTCAGCGTTAACTAATGAGGTAAATGTGAGTTATTGCTTTATTTCATGCATTACATGTCAATGACTTATGAACAAATACAAGTTCTTATGTCAATGTATGAACGTATTGAACAATACCTTTGATGTGAATAAAGTGAATCAGCTGTACTGCACCACTATAATAGGTGACGTTACCAGCATGCATTCGTTTAGTTCCAGTAAACTGGTGAAGTCAAATTCTCGCTAACGAGACAAATATTACTGATAAAAACTCTCCAGGGACTGCTACCATGAAGATTCGGCCTTCGTATCCGTTTTTAATAGAGAAAAAGACGCTGGAAAAGTTCTTCCGAACAATAAATGACAGAAATGTTACCTCAACATCACAAACGTTTAGGATTGTCGATTAAACTCTTCTCGCCCCTCTCATCTCTCTGTACGTATATACGTTGCAACGTGTAGTCAGTGTATTGAAATAAAGTAAACCGGTTTTTCTTTTACTTCGTTGTTCCAAATGCAAGTTTAGTCTAACAGAAGCATAGATCTTACATACATAATTACGTTAACCTGATCAATAGCCAGTAATGAGTGCACAAAATCAACTTTCAGATCAAAACGATCTTCATGCCAAATCCGTCCGGATTTTGGTCATCCATTCGATTGATATATGCTGAATATTTAAGCCTGATTTTATCCGAGTCTCGTCTAAAAATACCCATCCGACCGTCTCCGTAGATTTTAAATGTGAAGTGTAACCTCAATTCCTACTTCAGTCATAGCTGCAAGCGATCGACACGCACAGAAAACCACTGATTTATTGAAGAAAATTGCGCACATAATTTTTGGAATAACCATTTATTCACTCATCATCATTCTGTAAACAATGCCAATTCATTTCCATAAAAGAAATTTATTAATTAAATGACCTTTAAATTGTCTGTGGAAGATATATTAAACGGCGCCAGAGAAGGTGTCTGCCGATCTGATCATTTTATACGCCAAATCAGACGTGTAGCTATATTTTCCAGAGCAGCAGTGATTATTTATTAATTTATTGAATAGACTAATAAAACCTAACTTTATTTTCTGACAAGACCCTCTACACATGAACTACCATGTTTAATATCGTAGGTAGACGACACTTTCGACCGAAACAAATCTCTCGCCAAATTGATAGGCACCGTTTCAATTCGAACAATACTTTCAAATAGGATGATATTTATGAATCGTTGATCCTGTGACAATGTACAGTAAAAAGTGCGTATATTTTTTGCCTAATTGTTCTTCCATCAGTGTCTTCTCTGTTTCTGGAATTTGTGATGACGAACGTATATACGTACGTATTACTGATAAAAACTATTACTGATAAAAACTCTCCTTTGCGCCTAATGAATCGTCGGGAATTTGGTATATCATCCAATGTTTAGTAGGAACTTCATAGCACAATTTCAATTAACTGACAACACGAGTGAACCCTTGAACCTGGAAGTAGAAAACTCATTGCGAGACATTATTTCAGTGAGATCATATATCATAGATTAGATAGGATTTGATTAGGGGATCATCTCCATCGGTGTTCTGACGCGATTCTTTGTGAGCTCCCCGGAGGGTGCGAAATAGTTTGTCGTTCATACTGATCTGGGGTGTCGGTGTCGGTAACGTCTTTCCCATTGGCGACATAGCTGTCGCAAAACCGCACAGGTTACCTTTCCGCGGACCAAGTATATCTAAAAACGTAACGAAATTCTGCATTTCCTTGATAATGCTATTTCCGCTAATTGTAGGCAGCGTTTGACAAAAAACATTATCGTAAGGTAGATACAGAGTATCATGACGCAATTTTACTGTATCTGGATGCAATTATACAGTATCTTGCTGCAATTGTACAGTGTCTTGAGGCAATGGTGCATTGTCTTAATGCAATTTTGCAAAGTTTTGGCGCAATTGAGAGGTTCTTGAAGCAACTGTGCAGTATCTTGCTGCAATTATTCAATGTCCTGACGCAAATGTACAGTATACTGCGTCAACTTTACAGTAACATGATGGATGCAATTATACAGTATAGTAATACAATTATACAGTATTTTGATGTCATATCACAGTATCTTAATGCAATTACAAATTATTTAGATGCAACTAAACGATATCTCAATGCAATTTCACTGTATCTGACTGCAATAATGCAGTGAGTCTTGATGTAATTATACAGAGTATTAATGCAATTGCGCAGTGTCTTAACGCAATTGTACAGTATCGCTTTGATGGCCTTGTTGTATGTGTAATAAATGAATATATTCTTGCTGGCCAAATAAGCTTTAAAGTTTCTATTTGTAAATTCCCTGCCCTGATCTGAACAGATCCGAGTTGATGGCCATACTAGTTCGTTGAATATATTATAAAATGCTGCAATCATACTTTTAAATGTAATAGCTTTCAAGGGTTGTACACACAGATATTCGCTGTATATATCAATGACGGTGAATAAATATATATATCCGTCATTTTTTGTCTGCATAATCTTTCATATAGGCAACATCCGCTCAGAAATTCGATCCAAGACGCGCAGCTGTGAACATGCGTCTGATAAATTTCAAAAAAGCTCTTTTAAATCATGTAAAAGTCTCTGACCCTTGAAGAATTTTTTTCAATATCGCGTCTTTTTGTAGACGGACAAATATTCTTATAGCTTTGATGTAGGGCCTTCGGGCTAGAGTATGACCCAACAGCCTCTGGATTATAGTAGACACTCTCTATTCTAATTCACTACTAATCTCAAATCTGGCATATATTATATCGTATAGAGGCAACACTTGTTCAAATTCATGTCCTGCAATTTGTGCTCTAATCAAGAGTTTCGAAGTACTTGGGTGTGTGAAATCATCCAAGATGTGCCCATATGGTTTTCGTTCCACATGTATCTTGTACACGGAGATGAACGGTTCAATCTTATATTTTGCAAGGAATGTTTTGCTGAAATAACGTAATTGATTAATGTCGCGCTTGCGCAGGATAAGACAGTGTGTGGTATTCAAAGATATTGTGCGGTGGAATGGATTTGAGTGAAAGAGTGATTAGTTTAAATATATCGCACTGATATTTGCGTCCCGACCCCGACAAAAAACATTTGCAATAATACGCAGACTCTGATTCCAGAATGAATTCGTCATACACAACAAGGACTTTACATGTAGTTTTCTTGGCAAATGGATCGAATGCGACTTGTCCTGTATGTATTTTAAGTTTTTCGTGTTTCCTTACAGGAAAGTGCTCTGACCCTGAAACGACCACCTCATCGAAGCTATCAATGTATTTACTAATTATTTTTCCCACAAGGACACTCTTCCCACTAGATAAGAACCCGCTCACAAACAATTGTGCGGGTTTGGCGAAGATGTTAACATCGGCAAACCTAACAGTCTCCATTTTCTCCAACAAGTGATACACAACAAACTATTATTCAGTGAACCTTTAGTTTATAAATATTTTCTCTCTCTCTTTGCAGATGTATTCCATCAAGGATATGCTGAAGTCAAGGACTTGTTTGGCAACACCAGGTAATCATCAGCGTGGGCTCGTTACATCTCTAAAGTTAGATCGATCATGCTAATATCTTTGACATCAACCAATGTGGCTTCCGTATGTTTTTTTCCAGCAATTGACTTAACCTATTATCATTTCTTTCTCAACAGATCACGGTAACAACTCGATCGGGGGTAGACCAGATCAACCCGAAACTTCAGGGATGATAAGGTATGTTTATTGAAAAATGTATACATATTTTTGGACTCTAAACAATTTTTTCCATTTTAGTGCAAAAACAGTGTTATATTTTTTCTAAAAACATAATTTTTTGCTTGCAGACCGATGTTATGATGAGCCTCCGCTGGTACATATTTTATAAAATTTGGCTAACCGAACATTACCATCGAGAGGTGCGTAGTGTGTGTCCTAGAAACAGTGTAGGCCTTAGGCCTGTTAACCCTTAGCTTAAGTTACACGTGGAGGTCCCTTGCCTAGCATATTTTTTAATTCCCCTCCGATGTTTGTTTAAAAAGAAACAGGAGGTCCCTCGCGGATCGTGTAACGTAGCAGACATTGACGAGTTGAGGGCCATTTGCGCACCTTGTAAAACTCCGTGTCAGCAATAGGGGGGACTGGATCCCATAACACTGTTTAGCTCAGGGGTATCATATATGGTAAACAATAGATGGGAGGAGCCAACAAAATCCGTTGAAAGACTCGACTGTGGCGTACCAATGAGGTCTGGGTATTAGAACGCCCCGCCTCTTTACATGGTCCAAAAATGTGAATTTGTTCCCTTATTGGAGGATTTCTTCATACACCTACTCAAGGCCCTCCCATATTATTCAGGGAGCAGACCCGAACGACAGAGGGCAGAGCACAGACACTTGCCATCAGCTGCGACCATCGGACAGAGCTGGGACACACTCCTACTCTACCCTACGCTCGTCTTACACTTAATACATTTCTTTTTGCTGTTCATTTACACTTTTGTTACTTTGTGTCCGTTATTACAAATCTATATTCAGTACTCTATTGATAAAGTAACTTTTGTCTTGTTACTTTTTTATACAAAAAGACTATAATAAAACCAATGTTTGATCATTCCAACCTTGATTTACCCGATTATCACAACCTTGAAATCCTTACCGTAACAACGACACAGTACCCTCCAGCAAATCAGGGGCTGTTCGCTGGCTGTCCGCTGGCCAAGCATCGCCCAAACTTTCAGGGTGATCCTAGGTACGGTTATCCAAACTGCCAGCGTCATCCACTGCATGTACCTCACTGGCCGCTGCCTCAAGCATGGCAACCTCAACAACCGTTGCAGAAACCCTCGATGCAGACACATGCATGGTAACCTCAACAATCGTGGCAGAGACCACTGATGCAGACACAAACATACCACTACCCGCAATAGACTTGAGCTTAGCATCAATCAAAAGACTTTTTCAAAGTCGAGCATGATGCATTACAAAGGTTAGTGTACACACTAGAATTTTTTTTGTGTGATTTTGTAATTAATAAATTATTTTGTCTTCCTTCAAGAACATCTTCACCATATGTTGAGAAGGCGAATGATCTGTCTGGTATATCCGAAATTAGCTCAAGTGAGTAAAATGTACTACGCTCCAGCATGATTTCCTCTTGACTGAGGAAACTAACTATAAAGTCAGGACTTAGTACAATTCTAGTCTTGTGCAGTTTAGATTTACTGTTTGAGAACACAAGCAATATTTCTTCAGAGTTGCACTTCAGTTCCACACACGACAAATCCTGTCGATTGAAACAGTCACTTGTTCCTTCATCTTCAAAATGTTCAAGATAACTTCAAATGTTGGTAGAGTCATTGACTCAAAATTTCCAGCTTCAATTAATGCAAACCTCTGGAGAGTCCAGTTATAGGTGACTGCAAGATTGACTAATTTTATCAGCTCCCTTTTACGGTCTTGTTGATCAATCTTGAGGAGGAGGATGTTTGCTCGACGAGAAGCTGATGATGTGTGTGTCCACTGCCTCAGCGGCACCAGTTTTATACGATCACCGCTACAGGCAGGCAAACAGGTTACAACATGTACATCGGTTTCGTTTTCATTTTGATTTCGTATTTATTTGGTTTTGTTGTCGTATATCTGGCAGCGTATGGCAAATATCTTGCCCAAGTTATCGTACTCTGCTGTATAAAATGGCGAATGCTGCAGCTCAAACATTATTTGTGCTTTTGATCTCGTTTGTGACGGACAGTTGTTCTACTTGCGATGTAAATAGTGTCAGTTCTAACATGTTTTTTTTATTTTTTTATTCTAGAAACATCTTTCTGTAACTTTGCTAGTCTATTTTTTATTGTTTTATTATATATAAACCTTTGTCTTGTCTTGTAGGATGAATCAAACACTATTGCTGGAGGATGCAGGGACTGCCCCATACCGAAATGAGGCCTGTCCACCCCATTCATGCCCTAGCGCAAGCCTCGTAATGTCCACAAGCCCTAGCGCAAGCCTCGCAATGTCCGCAAGCCCTAGTGCAAGCCCGCGACCTGGTGGTGGTGGTGCCCCCCTTCCGACATCGACTCCGTCTTCGGAACAACGTGGAGTTCAGTGTATTGATGGTTCGGCTCTGGATCTATTCGTAACTCAGTCTACTGATCCGTCCTTGCCGCCGTCTCCTGTTAGACAGTTCGTCGCTACTGATGGTTTGGCTCCTGTGGGAAACATTTCTCATACCCTACCAACTGAGACATCCCATTCGTATAAATGTGTATGCGGTTCATATGAATGTGCCCAGCGGTTTTCTAGGCATGACTGGGACAAATAAGAGACGTGGGACCACACTCGACCCCCACCCCCTCTCCCGGCTTGTCCTTCATTTTCGTTTGCCGACGCTGCATGCTTTTTAAAAATCTTGATAGGCAATAAATAAGAATGAAGTAAAACATATAAGTAATGATCGATAGTAAATCACTTCCTGTGATATAATGTAAATTATAGTTTATTGCATTAGTCAAGTACATTTCAGTAAGCTTTCCGGTTGGTTAAAAGGTAAACGAAGTACATGGCAACATCCGGAGGGGGGTTGTCGTGCTCTGTTTCTCCCACTGCGGGAGAAATAGGGCAGTTGGTTTCCGCTGTTGTAGGCAGTAGAGCTTTAGCTCCGTGAAGTCCCCTAAAACAGGATGAGAAGATACCAACCGGAAAGAAACCAGCTATGTGACGCTAAGTTTTAGAATAAGACAATTTCTGACTACAGTACTCATATGGTGACGTAGTGATAGTTGTAGACTATTCTACTATGAGGATAGGGATTTAAGGTAGTTAGTTATATAAACATAGAGACACTGACGACTTAGCAAGCGACAAACCCTCATATTTTCCACTCCAAGATGGCCACGCTCACTTAACCATAAAATAAGGTAAATGTCTTAGAATAATGCAATTTTAGCGATTAATAGGTACAGTGTGGATTCTGCTGTTCATACAATGATCCAGTCTCAGAAGATGGTAAAGATCAATATCTAAAATAAATATAATAAAGTTATTTCAAAACGGTCGGGTAAAATAATGCGCTAAAATAAATCCAGAATATAATGGTACTTCGAACCGGGATGAATGTTTGACAGAAAAAGCAACTCTGGAATGAAAATTGTTAAGATAGGACAGAAGTTGGCTCCTCAAGACAATTTGTAGCTTAGTTATTGCAAAAATACGACTATTGACCATCCGATTTGAATTAAAAGTCAAATTCAATTGGATGAAACCAGGAAGAAGTTAAATAGCATCACTGGTGGGTGGAATATATTTAAATAGGGCAAAAGTGTGCCCTCAAAATATTTTGTGCTTCCAAGAATGATAAAACAAAGCCATTGATCACCCAATTTGAATTGAAAGAAATTCATTGTGGGTGAGGCTAAGAATTTGTGAAGTGTTCTTGGCATGCAAAATTGTCTTGAATAAAGCAAGACTGTCCACAAGGTTTTTGTGAAATTCATGGTTACAATTTGTGAAAACTCAGGTTCTTTGGGACAGGGTAAGTCCTTATTTAAGAATATTTTGTGCAAACTGACGTGTGTAAGATTTTTTTAAGTAGCTGTATTTTGTTATGCAAAATTAGCTTTTAGGACTAAATCGGTTCTAATTTTTTTTTTTTTTGCGGGTACCACTGTAGCAAAACAGTGACTTTGCAAATTAACTGGAAAGGACATAGTAGTCCTTGAGGTAAATTGCATTGTTTCATAATAGCGAAGGAGTGACATTGCAAATTAACTGAAAAGGACAAAGTAGTCCTTGAGTTGGATTGCATTAATTCATGACTGAAGGAAGGTGATAATTTTCAGGTGAACAATTCTCAAGAACTGGGGCAGGAGTGATTGACAAATGACGGGCGTTATTGTTGCCAGTCTATTCTTGTTAGTTTTTTCTGAGGGTTTTTTAACCTTGAAAATTAGTTACCAGGTGTAAGGTCACGGACAATTAAATATTTTCTGTTCACGAAAAGAAAAATTAACCCTTTGAAGTTAACGCAAAGGGGTTGAGATACGTCTCAACAAGGAAGAATTAAGATCATTTTTACGGTGGAATTTTATTGATCGTTGTAAGGTCTGAAATTCAAAATGAATATAAATGCAGAACTTCAGCTACTTGTGACTTTGCTTACCCTCTTGCGAGGCAGTAACAAAGATAAAAAGGAAATTGAAATGAGTTGTGAACATGTTCCATTCACTGAGGCAGGTAACATTCCGCAGATAAACTGCGGAAACATGTTTAGACGAAGCGCATGCACTGCAAAAGCAGATGCTTGAAGTTCTTAATGAGGATAATGACATTCCTCAAGATGAAAATTTTCAACTCGAGGACGAAAATGATAAGTCATTGGAACCCTTGAATATAACCTTAGCAAAGGTCAGAAGATTAATAATTGAAGCGCAATCAGCATCAAGTAGCGAAGCTGCTGCATCAGGAAGCAATTCTTCCCTCAGAAATGAGAGAGTCAAGCTGCCTACTCGAGATGTTATAGTTCAGCGGGAACATACTCATGTTCACCTCATTCTGGCAAAATTTTAGAACCGTCCATGAAAATAATGAATTGGAACCTTCTGAAAAGTTTCAATACCTGCGAAGCAAGTTAAAAGGCGCTGCAAAAAATAGACTGGCTGGGTTTGCGTGAACAAATGAGTCCTACCCACTAGCAGTTGCAATGCTAGAGAAGCTGTACGGGAACGAAGATCGCATAAGGATGGCACATTTAGATGCACTTGATGATCTTCCAGCTCCTGCTGACTCAACTTCATCTCTACAAGAATACAGGCACAAGGTGGAAGTTAACCTTTGCCATCTGAAAACAGCAGGAGTTGACCTCAATGACTGCA
>SDVV010021823.1:0-13060 GCA_016164225.1 Gammarus roeselii
GCACAGTTGGGACAACTACACCTTCATTCAACTTTTTTTTTTTTTGCTTCCATCCCCAACGTTCTTAGCTCATTACACTCTTCAGTGCATCAAACACTTTACACCCTTCCCTCACTCACAACTTCACCTCTGTTTTCACTAGTTCAGTCTTCTCCTCATGGGAGCCCAGATACTTAGAACAATCAAATTCTTACAATAAATCTCCGTTCAGGTGGACACGAATACTGCTCTCATCGTCTTTCCTAGAGCATCTCATTACTTTACTTGAACCCACGTTAACTCGAAGCTTCCTCCTCTCACACACTCTACCAAACTTCGATACTAGGCTACACAGCTTCTCTCCTCTTAATCCGCCACCAGAGGTGTATCATCTCACAAACAATAACTGGTTCAACCGCCAGCTCAGCCCATTTGCTTCCAACAGCTCCAAGTTACGACCCGATACACTCGCGTTCACCTCCCTGACCACTTCATCCTTGTAGAGATTGAACGCAGCTTCGTCTTGGATCCACCTACACTGTGAACCAATTACTCGCCTCGCTCCCCACTCCGACACATGCTCTGCTGTCAGCATAGAAACATGGAACTGCTTTCAACAGATTTCCGCCCACTCCATACAAACGCAACGCCTCATTGTCAAACCTGACCTAGATTTTTTCCAAATCTATGAAGGCCCAGAACACATCTTTTCCATTGGCAAGTCACTTCTCATAGACTTGGTGCAAAAATCTGATCGGCACACCCTCTACCACTCCTAAAGCCACAAGGTCCCTCTTCAATGACGTTATCCGTACCGTCCTTAATCCTTTTGGTCAGCACTCGCCCGTAAATCTTGCCGAGCACATACAATAAATTCACATATCTTGAGTTGCAGCATTCCGTTTATCTCCTTTGCCCTTATTTATTGGAATAATGTAAGCACTGCGCCACTCAATCGACACACCACACACGCCTCCAAATAGATCTAGTAGCCTCATCAGCTATTTGACAACTGTAACTCCATCCTTTTCAGGCATTTGGTATCTACGGCCTCCAAACCATTTTTTCCCCTGCTTCCATCACCTCTACCACTGTCTGCAGCTCTCCCCTAATAATGTCCACAACAAGTCTCCCCCATAACCGGCATCCATATACCACCACCCACGAGTATCAGGAGCGTTTGAAGCGTGGTTTCAGGTGAAGTCTGAGGTGGCTTGTGAAAGGTACAAAGAGAGGAGAAGAGAGGTGAAGCGGGTGGTTAGGAGAGCCAAAAGGGACGCTGATGCCAGGTGGGGCAGACGGTTGTGCCAGAATTTTGAGGAGAACAATAAGATGTTATGGAAAGAGGTGAAGAGGGTGAAAAATAATGACCGGAAAGGAGGAAGTGGTGAAAGATGTAAATTGCCAGTTGTTGTTGGAAAGTGGTGATGTACGGAAGAGGTGGGCCGAGTATTTTGATGAGTTGTTGAATGACGAGGATGACAGAGAGGCTGAAATTGTTGCTGTGGGTGGTGGTGCTCGGATGCAGTTTTGGGAGGAAGACTTGTGGCGGACATTACCAGGAAAGAGGTGCAGGAGGCGGTGGACGTGATTAAAGCAGGGAAAGCCCCTGGTTTGGATGGCGTTGCGACCGAGTGCCTGAAGAAGGGTGGAGTAACGATTATCGAATGGTTGGTGAGGTTGCTGAACTTGTGTTTTGTGGCAGGTGTAACCGATTGAGTGGCGCAGTGCCTGCATTGTTCCGCTATACAAGGGCTAAGGAGATTAAAATGAAAGCTGCAACTCGAGAGCTATCAGTCGGTTATGTGTGGTTGGCAATTTGTACGGGAGAGAGCTGATGAAAAGGATTAGAGACTGTATGGACTGCGCAATTGGTGAGGAAGTGTGGCTTTGAGAGTGGTAGAGGATCTACCGTTCAGATTTTTGCAGTGAGACAGGTCTGTGAGAAGTACCTTGCCAAAGAAAATGATGTGTTCTGGGCCTTCATGGATCTGGAGAAGGCATAAGACAGGATCGACGAGGAAGGGCTGTGGAAAGTTTTGCGTTTGTATGGAGTGGGCGGACATTTGTTGAAAGCGGTGCAAAGTTGCTATGCTGACAGCCGAGCATGTGCCAGTGAGAAGCGAGGCGAGTGATTGGTTCACAGTGAAAGTGGGACTGAGATGAGGCTGCGTGATGCCTCCCTGGCTGTTCAACCTCTACATGGATGTCAGGGAGGTGAACGCGAGTTTGCTGGGTCGTGGCTCGGAACCGTTGGAAGCGAATGGATGGAGTTGGCAGTTGAACCAGTGCTATTTGCTGATGATACGGCCCTGGTTGCGGATTTAGACGAGAAACTGATCTACGGAACTCAGACTTGGGGGGGGTGAGAGCAGAGGAGAGAACAAGGTTGAATGTTTTCGAGAGGAAATGTTTGAGGAGCATGACTGGAGTAACGCTGAGAGACCGGATCACCAACGATGCGGTTTGAATTAGATCAGGGATGGTGAAAAAGTTGGAGGACAGAGTGGATTCCGTGTTCTGAGATAGTTCGGGCACATGGAGAAAGAGTGGTTACAAAGGTGATTAATGTGGAGGCGAGTGGTCGCAGGCTTAGAGGCAGACACAAGTTAGGGTGGATGGAGGTGTGAAGCAGGCGTTAGGAAGGAGACATGAATGTGGAGGTGGCGAGAGGGCGTGCAATGAAAATGAACAGGCGCGAGTGGAGAATGGTTGTGAATGGTAGATTTTGACGGTGCTCTGATGTGCTTTCCCGCCCTTGGCATCCCGCTGTCGTGATGATCGTGGGTGGGGGAAGCCCGGCCATTATTACGCGGCGGGGGTAAACCAGCAATAACTGTCTGGCCCTGCTGCTGACGACGGATCCTCGGACTGCACTCGTGACCCAGAGTGTATGCTGCGAGGGTACCGGCCGGACCCTTTTGCACAAAAGGGCTAAGTTGTGTGAGCGTATGAGGGTGTGAAGTTCGCCTTGCCGTCGGTCACCCCCCCCCCCCATTCTGGGGGATGCGGCCTAGTGTCTGTATCTGTACAAGTATCAATGCCAGCCTCTCGTTCATCTTTGACATTCAACAACTCGTCAAAATACTCGGCTCACCTTTTTCGTACATCACCACTTACCAACAGCGACTGGTCGTATTCATCTTTCACCACCTCCTCCTTTTCAGTCTCCTCTTTTCTCACCCGCTCTACCTATTTCCATAACATCTTTTTGTTTTCCTCAATCCCAAAGTTCTGGCACAACCGTCTGCCCCACCTGTCATCAGCGTTCCTTTTAGCTCGCACCACCCGCATCACCTCTCTGCTCTTAATAATTATAGGTCACCACCGACCTCTCTTGCAACCATTCCTCAGAAGGCTTCTTTTCTCGGTCACCGCCGGCTTGCTTGAGCTCCTCGTTCCACTACTCCCACATCTCCTATTTCTCCATATCTCTCGGGGTCCTACTTTCTCACGTCATATTCCTTCCTCAACGCTTGCCGAAACACCTCAGCTCTGCTTTCTACTAAAACACCGTAACCTTTGCCATATAAGGTAGGCGATTTTATCTTGATTGTAGAGATGTTGTCTTTGAGAGATAGTGCTTCAAAGCTGGGTATCTCAAACGTGACGGTAGAGATTTACGCATGATATCCCTGAAGTTCAGAATGACTTCTCAAGTTCTCAACCTTGGTTGGAATGGTAGATGAAGTCATGAGTCGCTGCTTGTGACTTCAAGTGTGAGTCAGAGTTGCCAGTACGGAGCCGCTTGAACGGGCTCGTCCAAACTCATGATCTTACTTTACATCGGATATTATCATGTGTGGTTGTGGCCGTAATGAACTCGCAAATTTGTGCACTATATTTTGCTGCTTTCCCGACCGTACTGAGGCTACTTATGTGTTTGTGTGCTGTGCTGTTTTAGAAAATCACGTTTGAATTCGTTTATTTGTGAAAACTTTCAGTTTCACTCTGTACAGTTAGGTGACATCCAATCATTGAATTCTTCTAGTAGTTTTGTTTTGCTGGTGGCATGTTTTGTGTGTAATTTGCTTGCTTCAACCTACAAATTATTTAATGCTCCTGGTCAATCTATTGCAATCTTCACGGTAATGTTTGTCTGGCCATAGCAATAAATAAGCCATTCAAATGGATCAAGAATGTCTTGATACCTTGAGTTGTATTCTCAAAACACTGCTCTCTTGGTGTTGTAGATAACCCAAAGCTGCAAATAGTAGAAGCTGTGCGCACAGCTTTGAGCGGTTGTGCCAACCCAACTCTTGATTCTTCTGCGGCTTCATACGTCTTGTATGACCTGAAGTAACGCGCACGGCCAACGTTCCAATCCAATGACTGGGTTGCTAAGCACAAAAGATGATGCAATAATGCCTAGGTAGTGAAATGAGTAAGGTAATGCGCTCGTGTCAAGGTCTTTGATCATCTTGAGTACCAGAGCTAAAAAAAAAAATTCGTATTCAGGTAATGGGATGCTCGCGTCACTCCCACCATTTTGTGAAACCAAAATGTAAGTTTTGCCTTGGAGCCGGGGCGTGGAATCTTGCTTCCATAACCACTGCGTGTCGTAGAAGTCGACTAAGAGGGCGCCCCGTAGCCGGGAGTAGAATCGTGCTACCGGAACCCCTGCGTGTCGTAAAAGGCGACTGAAAGGGCGGAGCAAAGGGGCTAGAAATCCCGTCCTCTGTTGAACCCATCTTCAGAAACGGCGAAACGAGCGGTGGGAGGCGAGTCTCGCACGTCTCCAAACCCTTTTGCTAGGATTGCTGAATGTGCGTGGCTGTGGTACAAATGAAGTTTAAAGAGAAAGAAGTTTGATGTGTTGGCGCTGAATGAGACGAAGTTAGAAGGTAGGGGCGAATGCGAGTTTGGTGTGGTAAGTGGAAGAAAGTCTAGTGTGGAAGAAGGCTGGGCACGAGGAAGTGTGGTGTTGATATTGAGTGATCGGTTGGCTAGGAGCGTTACCGAGTGAAAGGAGGTGTCCTCATGAATGACGTGGGTAAAAGTCGAGAGGAGTGAAGAGGTGAGGGATTAATTTGGGACTGACCTCGGTCAGTGTATTGAGAGTTTTGGAGGTCAATTCAATGTGGTTGTACTGGAAGACCTTTATGCGAGAGTTAGAAATCTAGTGGTGGAGAATGTGATAAGAGGTATGACGTTCCTGGTAGAAATTACTGGAGAAAACCTGATAGGTCTGTGTATGGAGCAGAAGAAGTTGGTGGTCGGGAACAGTTTGTTCAAGACGCGAGATATCCACAAGTGCGCATGGGTAAGGATGGCTCGTGGTGCAGTGGGGGAGAGAGCGCTGATGGATTTTGTGCCGATTTCGAGGAGAGGGGGGAAAGGTTGTTAGGTGTAGGGGTATTGAGAGGGAGGGTGGAGGAGTGTCCGATCATCTGCTGGTGGAAGGTAGATTTAAAGTGGAGCAGAGGTGGAAGGGCAACACAAGTGAGAAGAGGAAGAGTAGGAGGGAAAGTGAGTGAACTGAATGTGAGAAGCAGAGCTAAGGAGTTCCAGCAGGCGTAGAGGGAGGAAAATGACAACGTGAAAGGACAGCACCTGTGAGACGTGGAGGAAGAATGGGAGACGTCAAGAGATGCGTTGCTGAGATGTGCGAAGAATGTGTGTGGTGCGTGCCGTGTGGGCGTGTTCGGATGAAAGGGTTGTGAGGAGGTCAAACTGTCGGTGGCACGGAAAAGAGCGTTTGAGGAGTGGCTGCAGGTGAAATCGGTGGTGTCCTATGAAAGCTATAGAGATGATGAGCGAAGTAGACCGGGTGGTGAGGAGAGCTAATTGGAACAGGAACGCTGTTGCTAGTGGGGGCAGACGGTTGTGCCAGAATTTTGAGGAGAACAAGAAGATGTCCTGGAAAGAAGTGGTGGTATATAGCAGGCGTTAGGAAAGAAGACTTTATAGTGGAAGTGGCGAGAGAGCGTGCAATAATCAGGTGTGAAGGGTTGATTTTTGACGCTGCGCTGATGTGCTTTCCCGCGCTTTCTCGCTGCGCTGATGTGCCCGGAGGTACAAGAAGCAAGGGATCGGCGTGACAGGATGTGCGAGGCCTTCCGCCGAGCACGTTCCTCCAGGAACCGAGTAGCCTGGAAAATGGAAGCTGCCGTGTTCCGCAATCTTAGGGTGGAGAAGAAGCGAGAAAGCTGGACCCAACTAGTTAATAGAATCAATCGAAACACCCCTCCTTCCCAAGTGTGGGGAAAAATCAGACGTATCCAAGGTCGCCCCGAGCGACCTAGCTACACCCTGTCGGACGGAGACACTGTCTATTCTTCATCAACAAATTACACAGCTTCTTTTAACCGGGAAAAAATTACGCGGCTTCTTTTCTCCGCGAAAAAATCCTTAGAGAAAGGATTGACTCTACTTTCGCGAATGGAGGATTCAACAACAAACCTCTCGCCCTCCATAAACTACAATGCTATCGACCACATTCGTGAAACATCACCCGGGCCGACCCGAGTGAACATCAATTTGACCAAGCATCTTCCCGACAACGCTCCCCAACACCTACTAAATGTATTTCAAACGTTGTATTCAAACTTATTCTTTCCCGATCAATGGCAGAAATCCGTTATTGTCCTAATACCCAAACTCGGAAAATGACTCGTCGACCCACACAACTACCGTCCCATTACCTTGACTAGCGTTCTTGTGTAAGACTTGAAAGAATGACAAACTAACGCCTTTCAACTACCTTGGAATGCATACAGGCCTTAAGGTAGTCGGTGGCCGTAAGCGCTACTCCACAACGGACTACCTCGTACGACTAGAATCGGACATTGGACAGACCTTCGTCCTAGGAGAACACGTGTTTTCCATATTTTTCGACGTTGAAAACGCATACACTATGTGGAAATACAGGATCATGAAGTATCTCCACCGTAAAGGTTTGAGAGGTCCCCTACCACGTTTCATCCACCAATTTTTACAAAACCACAAATTCTGAGTCGAGGTTCGCGACAGTCTCCGTCAAATCCGCAAAAAATGGGCGTCCCCCAAGGGAAGCGTCCTCATCGGCACTCTTTTTATATCGATCAGGTAGCCAACATTCTTTCCCGAGACGGAAGACTGCTCTCATCACTATACAAATCATGATTTCAATTTTGTGTTTCAGCTGTTTAGTCATGCCTACTGTATAATAAGGGAAATGGTAGATTAGAACTTGGACCATTCTAGTTAACGTCTTGGTAGCAGTGGAAAACATTTGCCCCCTACCACTGCATCAGCCTTATTTTCTCACGGTCCTATTACTGTCACCCATGCTCATGTTGTGTTGGCAGCCGGTTATGGTCGTATCGCGTTGGTTTTTTTCGCAGAAGGATGTGGACGTTAGCGCTGAGAAGGAGAACGGAGAGGGCGGTGCAGAGGAGGAGGCTTCAGCGGAGGCGGACGAAGAGAACGGCGGCGGCGAAAGAGAGGCCGCGGAGGAGGAAGATGGAGACGAATAAAACCAACTCCTTTACTATGATGGTTGTTGTGGTTGGGCTCGCGCCCGGCTTAGGTGACGATGCCAAACACATTGTCCAACTGCAGATCAATGTTCGGATAAAGCGACTGTGCCTGGTCGGGGCCCTTGTCTTGATTCGTTCACTTCCTTCGGGACTGTGAGCAATGCGCTGAAGTCAGCAAGGCTACAGGTAGAGGCAACACTGGGTGACGTAGCTATCGTTTGTATCTTGTTTTGTTACAAGCTGCTAAGATCTGCACTCTGCCGAAGGCGAGATCCATAAGGTTAACTTAACTTGGAAGCTTCTTGTCTATTAACCCTGGCCTGGACGACTTCTGTTCAATTTTTTTGTGTCCTATCCTCTCCTTGGAGAACAGAATTGCAGTAATGGATGGAGTCACCTGATACGTTTAGTTGCCGATGGTTCCTATGGATCTTGATGTTACTAGAACAAATTTTGCTGTGCAGTAATGCGCTATCGAAAGTATCAAGATAGCCTCTACGTGAGGTAGTGGTGGACAATCAACGACTGGTCAAACTGGTAATTTCACTTTTTGCATATGAAGCAATACAGCTTCGTGTCTTTAAGTATTGAAAGAAATGATTTGGTTACGTTACCTAGTCGCAGAGTTGATTCCAAGAACATCTTATTTTAGTAATGCAAATACCCATGTCCGGTTAAGCCTCTAATATATTTATATTATATTTAGAATTCGACGACATGTTGTCTATTCCTTTTACTGCATAATTCTTGAGCATCGTGCTGTTAAGTCATCAGCGACTGTCAAATCCTGGGAAGTGGCAGGAGATTTGAATCTGTGAGTACACGCCATCACAAAAATAAAGAGCGTGGCAATTTATTCGTAGTTTCAGCATTTCTTAGGCATATGTGTTCAGTCCCGACATCCATTGTCTTATAATCTTCGTTATGATCACAATATAAAACTTGTATCTCCCCTTAAGACTAATCTTTCCTCTGTTCTTTTTTTATTGAAAGAAAAATTGTCATCCCAAACGGTTGAACATCTCAAACGCCAATTGAAGCGACGGAAAAATGCTCAAGGCCTATACCCCGATGAGGATGGCCGACGGCAAAGCGTATGCCTCGAACTCCCGTGCACTCACACGTACCACAATTTGTAATAATGACGTTGAGTTGGTCAATCGCCCAGCTCGCGTTCTATCTAACCACGTGGTGTTGAACATGGCATCTTTGGAATGCCCGGGCTTCATGGACTCATGTAAATAAAATCGACATTTAATCTTGTTTGCATATCTAGCCACATGATAATCGATACATTCATGTCCAATCACATTTAAAAATTGAGCAGGTGCGGCAATTTGTGCCGGCTGTGTCTTCCGATAATCAGTAGAATTGAATTCAAAATTTTTGACGCGAGTGTTGAAGTTGAAATAAGAAGAAAACGTTTGAATGGAGGTGTAGAAAGACTGGGTTTCCGAGTTAAAATATTGAACTGGGGTTGGATTTGAAGACTGCCGACATGCTCTACTTTTACATGCGACAAGGCATCTAAAAATTGGCGTCCCGACCATGTTAACTTGTCTGTCCTGAACAAGATAGCATTTGTTACAGCTCTACTTTTCCTCACGTGTGGTTTATACAAGCTCGTTCTGTTGTGAGTCGTGAACATCCCTCATGTCCAATAAAATAAGGTCAATTTTTCTGCATGACCTTTTATCCTGTGGCTATCTCAGCAAAATTAATTATAGGATCGTTAATTCATGTTAAAAATCCTGGTGCTACCGTCACAGGGTGCCGTTGAGGCTTTCCTAGAGTATCTACGAAGTCCAACAGCGGAAGTTGAATGCCGAGCGTGTGCAAGAGGGGCTCGTTCTGCTGATTAATTCAATACCTTGATTACCTCTCCGACTTGAACTCCTAAAGGCATTCCAATGTGAGTTTGAAGTGCAAGCTCGTGGAGGAAACCATTACCCCTTAGCCCTAGCTAGAATATAACTCAGCGATATAGGAGTTGGTCTTGCGATCGCGTAGCAATTCATTCTGAAGTATTTTATGTACTTATGGTTGATGGTATACCAACTGCTTCTTGCATTGTGGTGTTCGCCAGGCACCACGTCATCTGGTGTGTTTTTGCTGCCTCGCCCTGATGTCAAGCAAGTCGCATCCCGTGCACACGGGCAGCGAGTCCTAGCGTAGAGGAATTTGCGTGTGTAGTAGCTGTTCCCCGTGTGTGCGTGTGAGAGTGACATCGCGCTAAATATTTTTTTTATTTATCTACTTGTATTCGAGATTTTATAGACATGCTGCTCACAACCAAATGTTGCTAGCTTAGTATGCAGATGGTAAGGTCTTATTCCTCATATTGTCTGTGTAGTCCGGTATCGAGAATTTTACGCCGCAACTTATACAGAAATATATGATCACACTAGCTTACGTGTCACCATCCACGGGGGTTTGATGGAGTCAACAAACTATTCCTTCCTCGTACAAGGATGCGTCAAATTGTTTTATACTTTCGTTTTGAACGATCAATTAGGTAATTAATGTATTTTGGGCAAACGGCATACTTTTGTTTAGATTTATCAATTGGGAAAGTTTGGCACTTCGGGCAAACGGCCTTTCTCCATGTATTGCCCTACCATCAAATGACTGGGTACCTCCATTCCCGTCCTATTCGCTGACGAGAAATAAACGTGTCCACACTCAGCCAACTGCGCTAGTCGAGTTCAATATGGTTCGTTGATTTGGCTTCTCGAATGCGTGAGTTTCTGGTTACTTATCATCCTCTTTTTCCTCGTGACTCCTTTTAACGTGCAGTCTGGTCATTGGCGATAGCCGCTTGCTGGGTCCTTGCATGCATCCCTTCCATCATTCGTTGACATTTTAGAAATGATGGACGTCTGTATATACGTGGTGAGTGGTTTACTTCAGCCAAAGGCCTGGCTCCTGACCGAGTATTAGTGTGCTTAGTGCAACAATCTGAAATGTTTTGTTTGTCTTCTGGTTAATTCGTTTGCGAAGTCGTTCGCTGCTGTTATACAACTTTTCCTTCTACTGTATGGAATTGTGTGGTTCTTTAGGTACTAACTTGCCTGATCGCGTGCACTCAGTGAAGCACTTTGAAACTTAGGTGTATTTTATGTACCAACGTACCATGGCACCGATGTTCCAACCAACGTTTGAAATTGAAAATTAAGAGATGTCTGCGATTCTTTTTATTTGACTAGGGTTATTCTTCTAGAACTGTAGCATTTTTCTTTTTCTACTTGTAAGTAATTAGGTAAGGTCCGTAAGGATTTGTGTAACTCCATAACTTCTAAATAAAGAAAAACTATTTCTTCTGATCTATTTCTCCATATTATGATTGGATTTGAATGCCAAGGTTTTGTTCTCTATTGCACTGAACTCCATATAATGAACAAACCTTGTTGCGTCCGCACATGTTTTGAATTTATTATGAAGGTTGAAATATCCATCGTCCAAGCTTGGGTAGTTTTTTTGTCAATCCATTTGAAGGAAATGTTTTTCATTTTAACTATCACGTCTCCTTTAAATTTGATTAGTGGACAATATTGTGATCTGACTCGGCTCATTGGTACTGTGGTAGTTATGACCGGAAAAATATTGGATGAACAGTCGACACGATCTCGCAGAGTCACCCGTCTGAGGTGGACGTGGAGGAGTTGGAATTGCCCAGAGGGTGACCGAGTCCACTTGTCATGGCTGAAGTGCAGGTACCACACGGCCCTCCAGTCATACCAGCATAGACTGGGTAGTCTCCATTCCTATCTCTGTTGAGCGGGATTCACAGATAGTCGAGCCCGTCGCAACCAGCAGGCTCGACCATAATACAACGTCGGTGCGTTATCTGTGGGAGCGCTCGCGAGACTGCATCAGGTTCTTCAGAGGTGCAGGCCTAATGTAAGGCCATGCACCTGCTGCAGCACTCAACACGCACACGTCGGTGGGTTCCCGGGATAACAATTCAACAGGCGTCCTTCTATTCCGTTAATTTTTTAATTATTGTAATTATTAGTTTTATTTATTTATTAATTTTATAACTTCAATCGATTCAGAGGACGCCCATTTGGTGGACTAATCTTCCTGTGGTCTGATAGTGAGTCCATCTGTAAAAATTTAGCAGTTGAATGACGTTAGGATACTTGTCATATCTGAATATAGAAGGGGGGTCTATTCTATTTATAATTGTATTTGCCTTACGCAGCTAAACGAAATGTGGAATTAGTAACTGTCTATAATGAAGAGTTAGAAGCAATCCTTCAAGGATCAAGACATGATCGTGTTTGTGCTATGGGGGATTTTAATAGTCACCCAGGCAGCCGAACATTTAACGAGTGGCAGATAATAAACTAAACTTCGTGGATGTCACTGTTACCTCGGGATACAGACACTCATGTTAATCACAACGGGAGAACATTGAAATTGTTAGATCACTTGGCCCTACCCCAGCAATAGCCAACATTATCACTAGAGTGTTGGTAGGGGATTACACGCCTCTCTCAGATCTTTTGCCAGTCCATGCAGAGCTCATTATATACGCTCCCTGTAATGAGGATACCGCCTCACAGCTCATTAACTGGCAATTCAATGATATAGCTAAGACTAATTAATCTGTTCAGTACTTATCAATCAGCTCGAGAGCCGCCACCAGAGGTGCTACGGATTCATGCAGCAGCTGACAGAGACTAGTTGACGAGCTCAACGACTGTATACCTATGTGGGGCGGCTCAGATGGCTGGCAGAGTAGCATATGGAGAGCGAACGCCAAGGGAAGGCACTGGGCAGCAGGATGGAACAGGCGTGTGGCTGACTTACACGAAGCAAACAAAGCAGCCTATGTCCGATGGCGTGATGCTGGACAACCCCGAGTAGGCTTTGGGGTGGATGGATGATTATTAATTTTATAGATCATTGATAGCTTTGCGCAGAGGCAGTATCGTAACCAATAAGTGACCAGTGAGTACAAAAACACCATCGCATACTGTTCTTCGCGTCTAAGCTCCAAAGTTTACAAGTTTCCAGGGTATAGAAACTTTTTTTGCTGTATCAAAATGAGAGCTGGTCACCGCTCTGAGCCGAATATCGCTCCGAGACCGAACATCGTCTCGTAAAGGTTGAAGTTTTCAACTAAATTGGAGAGATCGACCATCATCTCTTTAGAGCGAGAGCAATAAGGCGCCTCAGAGGGATACCCCTGGGGGTATCTCAGGCTCACCCGTCTTCCCGTGGTGTCATCCACCAATATTCATTTGTCCCTTCGTGTAAATACGTTTTGAGTTAGAAGATCCTTCCACCGTCCCCCCATTCAGTTTGTAGGTACATCCCCCCCCCTTGGTTTGGGGTGGATGGATGATTATTCATTGTATAGATCAATAACACTTTATTTTAGTATTTCTTCTTGCTTGGGCTCTATTATATTTATCTGCCCTTTTTTCATGGTGATAAATTTTGCATTGGTTATTTTTATTATATGCATCGAGGTTGGTTGAGACAAGGTGACCCAGGGAGAGGAGGTCCTCGTGGGATCCGCGGGACTCGGTGACCCGGGGTTTCGGGAACCCGGGGGACTTGGGAGACCAGGTGGATTTGGGGTGGTCCACTTGGATCTTTCTGGGTCCCTT
>SDVV010021824.1:0-13059 GCA_016164225.1 Gammarus roeselii
GTGCTAGCTACATCCCATTTCATGGTAGCAAGTAAGCCATTTATGGAATACCCGCCGCGGGGGGGGGGGGGGGATTCCATTAGATAGGTGACTAGCTGAAACATTTTTGAAGACAAGAGATTGGAGGCTCATTCAACTAAATTGTCAATGCAATTCAGTTTAGCTTGCTAGCTACTATTGCAAGATTTTACTACAGTAGTTAATAAAACCAAAGAATTACTACACTGGTGAGAAATGCACTAAGGTGTAACACTGACACAAATGTTACCTTTTCGACTATTAATTCAATTATATAAGAATTTCATTGAGGCTCTGAATCTCAACATTGCAGCTCAACACAAAAAAAGGAAAAAAAAGTTTGGTTCATGAAATATTTTTTGTTAACCTTTAATCAATAAATTTTATCTTGCAGATAGAAAATTTCTTGGGAATATACTAAAATAATAGCTGATCAATTGATGTATTGTGTTCAAAAAGTTATGCAGTTTGAGAGCAACTAGAAATCACCAGAAGGCCTAATCTCTAAGCTGGGCTAGTTGTAGCTATAGCAAATTCAATTTTGGAGTAGCTACTGCTAGAATGGGCTCTTCAGCCCATCCCAGGTCTACTACTACTGCTACTACATAAAATACCATAGCAAAAATTCATGGCTATTGAATTCCCAGAGGTGAGAAAAGCCCTATTTTTTATTACCTTTCTATTATTATTGTTCTAGACAGTTCATTTACCAATTTTCATAGTTGCACTGACCATCCAAATCCACTAGGTATACCAAATAACTTTGAGCAGCTAGAGTCAGCATTGCATGTCTATAAAAAAATAGGTTCAGATTGGGCAAGCATTAAACTGACAATTTCAAAATGTTAAGAAGGGTATAAAAAGCAACCATGATTGCATTCATTTCACTCAACTTTATCAGGAAAACCATTTACTAACGCACAGCCACTTACTCTGATGGAAGCGCCAAGTTTCGCATCACTGACAATGAGCTTCTTGCTTAGTCCTCTCTTGAGAGCTTTTTTGATGACACTCTTCAGAGATTTGCATACAGTGCCTTCATTGAGAGCCACAGCAGCTGCCAGAGCCTCTGCTGAGTCTTTGAACTTGTGGAACTCCTCAAGCTGTACACTATAAAAAAAAAGGTTTGATAGGATGGTCATCTTTTGAATAGTGCATAACATAAGCCAACTACAGAGGGGTGAAAGTATCAAACATGTTATCAGGGTGATGAAGAGGGCTAAGGAAATTGATAGTTAAAAATTTGAAGCATAACTTATCCTACATTACAATCAAAATTGGTTTTTAGCAAAGTTAAACTGCCAGGTGTAGCAAAATTTCACCCTAAATATTGAAACATCAAATTCAAAACAATTAATCTTTATGTGATAGGCAACTACAATGAATATTTATAGCAGCAAAGAATTTACTACATTGAATACAATACCGTGAGATTCTGGGAAGTTGGTAACTACAAGGAATAGCACTTATAGGCAACAATTAATTAAATTGTTTAACATGAAAATGTCTTATCAACTTACATCTGCGAAGCACTTTCTGCTGTGGCAAAATATTCAGCCAGGTTATCCACATTTTGAAGCTTGGCCTCATCCAGTGCCTGTCAATTGAAGATTAAAAATTAAGTTCTATAGTTAGCTATGCATAAATAATATAGAAAAAAGGGTCAAAATAATATAAGAAATAAGCTGATTGGTAGCCAAATAAAGAAAACATCACATGTTCTACCAACATATCTGTTGCTAAATAATCAAGTAGCCAGCCACATCTGTAAAACTTTACTAGCCAAAACCATTGGTAATTCTAGGATGTTCATCAAAATGCCATGTTTCACATGGTTTCTTGGAAAGCAATGTTATTATTTTTTCCTAGCCTGGATTTCTCCATTCCTCTCTGAAAGGGCAATGAGTGATTGTGTGAGTGGCAATCTTAGCTGCCAAATTAATGTGACCAGTGATTTCCTCAAGGCGATGTCCTTGGACCTTTGTTATTCTTGATTTATAGAATGAAAATCTCCAGCGTTTTTTCAGATGACTACAAGCTGTTTCTCACCTTGGTTGCCTCAACACCACTCCACACCCCAGACAGGCCAGAGTGCAGAGCATGACAGGAGGCACAAATACCACAGCATGGCAGATTGCGAGAGCACGTCAAAATAATGGAGCAGAAAAAAAATCTGGAAATTTGTGCTTCAGACAACTGATCATACAGCAGTTCTGTTAGTTGAGAAATAAAACATGCACATACATATACATACACACAAAAAAATACATGTTACCTTTATATTGTTTATCATTTTTGTAACTGGCATGCACACTTCCAGTTGCATTGTCTTCACCTGCCTTTCCATGTGACTGGTGTCTGCACTTTGTGACTGGCACATGCCTTGCTTGCCTCCTGTGCTTTACCTTTATATTGTTCATCATTTTTGTAACTGGCATGCACACTTCCAGTTGCATTGTCTTCACCTGCCTTTCCATGTGACTGGTGTCTGCACTTTGTGACTGGTACATGCCTTGCTTGCCTCCTGTGCTCTCTTGCCTTCTCCCTGTGCCTTGCAGGTCTGGCTCCTTGTCCTGACCTGCTCTAGCGTTGGGGCTGTGACAAGAGGCTAGGGGCTTCAGGTACGGATCAGGTACAGATACACACACATTTGCATACACACATCCCTCCAAATGAATTACACTCCATCAGCCTAGTCAAAATCTAAAATTTTCTTGTACATCAGATCAGCAAGGGCTTGCTTATAGCTAGTGATATCTGTCAACTGCACTAAGTCAGCAGACAAGTCATTACACACCCACCAACACATCTCACACTGAAGGACCTACTGTGGACATCAGAGGAGCGGGGAGGAAACACCAGCTTCAGCACATGACCTCTAGAACCAACTTTTGAAGCCAAAGAAAACAGTTAGCAAGTCCTCTGACTTACCGTTCAAAAATTTCCAATATTTCATCAGGTCTGCCCTTAACGGAAAACAAATCCAGGCTCCTCAAATGACCAGCATAGTCTATTCTTACCTTTGCAGCCCCCCCTCAAGGGCTCAGCATACCCAGTCGTCAGGTGCACCGAGCCAGGAGAGGCCAGAACAGCAATGCGCGCCAGCACCTTCCAAGACACTGCAGATCAACAACGGGAAGATGCTGGAAGGGATGCGCACCATTGGCTTTCAGAAAACAAACCCAAAGCCACTCGCATGAAATCCCCAAGCACAACAACAACCAAGCAGAAAACCATGAAAGCGAATATATACATACACACATACATATATAAAAAAGAGAATCAGGAAAAAGAAACAGGACAAATTACACCACAGACTCATCAACACGAATGGGATCACAAGACCCTAGCACTCAAACAACCTATTCCCCATAAACTCAGCCAACCCTGCTTTGAAAGCAGAAATGTTAGCAGACTCAACAACAGCAGCAGCCAGCTCATTCCATATCCTAATGCATCGAACATTAAAAAACCTCCTTGCCACATCCACAGAGCAGCGGGGCATCAAGAGTTTGTGCTGATGTCTCCGCGTCCTACCATCCAGCAATCTTTGGAACAGAATGGACAAATCTAAACCCTTTGTGTCACAACACAGAATTATCCAATACTTCATGAGGTCACTTCTCAGTAACCTGCCCCTGATTGTGAGCAAATTGAGAGCCATCAGCCTGTCATGGTAGAACATCTTAGACAGACCATGCACCTGTTTGGTCCACCTCCTCTGAACAGACTCAAGCAACTTCACATCCTGGACATAGCCAAGATTACACACACAGGAGCAGTAATCAAGAAAGGCCCTAAGCAAATCACAACAAAGACCAGCAGCTTGTCTCACAACTTTTCTGACATGGCTATGAAACTTAAGAACAACATCCACATGAACTCCCAAATTGTAATGAGCTTGGATGAACTTCAGAACAGCACCCTCAAGAGTGTGAACAGCCTCTGCACCGGGGCCAGTCCAACCAGCAAAACGTCTTCTGAACCGTAACAACACACTTGCTAGGGTTCAATGACAAATTCCATGAAGATGCAGTCCAGAATACTTTGTCAAGGTCTCCTGCAAAGCAGACACACAACAAAAAACATCATGATGTTGGAAAGACAGGAAGTCCATAAATGTTTCTAGTCCATCTTTGCTGGAGACTCCAGCAGCCTGCAGTTCCCACAAAATTCAGTGTTCCAGACACAGAATGCACACTCAATAAGGGGACAAGTATGCGTGACACATAGGCATAAATTCCTGTGACCTGCAAACAGTTGATCTAAACAAACAATTGGCTAACACACCAGTCTTTGCAGCCACCACACAAATATGATGGTGAAATTGAAGATGCCTATCTACACTGACACCCAAGTCTTTGTGTGCAGGGACAAACTTCAATGCTCTGCCTAGCAGAATATACTGGTTAGCTGGAACCAAAGCATCAACATCAATACAACCTGTATAAAAGCGCTGCACAAAACATTTATCCAGATTCAGAACAAGGTTCCAGCACCCTGCAACAGAGTCAACTGTATCCAACCCACTTTGCACTGACTGAACACCCTGAGTGGCAGACTCTGTGTTCTTGTGCGAGTATTTCAAGTACAGCTTGTAGTTGTCAGCAAATGCTTTGACCCAGCATAAAAGACCACTAGAAATGTGATTAATATAGATCAGAAACCGCAGCTGCCCAAGGACAGAGCCACGTGGCACACCACTTGTCACAGCAACTGGGCTGTTCACACTACCAATCACACAAATGTTTATCACTCTGCCAGAGAGGAATGCAGAGATCCAGGCTAGCAAAAAAATTACAAATGCAAAAGGATTCTAATTTGAACAGGAGCACAGCATGACTCACCACATCAAATGCCTCAGAGAAGTCCAGCATTATGACATCCACAATACATCCCTCATCAATCCACCTCAATCATACATCAAAAGCAATGGGTCCTCAGTGCTACGGCCTTTCCAAAATCCTTACTGATGAGGTGACAAAATATTATTGCTCTCAAGATACCTACTCTGTCAACTGGGATACAACCATTCTTTCCATCTATTTGCATCAAATTGATGTCAAGCTCACAAGTCTGTAATTCAGAGGATCAGCGTGGGACTTGGCCTTGAATATTGGTACAACCAGCAATCTGCTCCAGGCTTCAGGGACCATACCTGTCCTTAATGACTTTTGGAAAATTAAACAAAGAGGGAGGGAAAGCTCAACAGCATAGTGCCTTAGCAGATGTGGATAGAGGTCATCTGAACCCACACTGGAATAGAGATCAAGAGCCGAAAGAACAAGTTGGACCCCCTAACCTAAGAAAGTCAACATTTGCCAAACTTCCCGCTAAGAACTGGAAAGGGGCTGAGTGGGTTGGAGCTGTAGTAACAAGGATTCCTGAAAAAGAAGCAGCTAAGACTTTGCACATCCTACCAGGATACTAAGCTATCTCACCCCTTTGAAAGCGGAGAGGAGCAACAGCTGGACAATCAATCTTTACATTTCTCACATAAGCATGGAACAGCTTACAGTCATCAGGCCTGTCAAGTGAATTGGACTTCAATGGAAAAATTTCTATAGTGCCTATTCAGCTTGCTAAATGTGTAATCTCTCAAGAGCACCAGTGACCTTCTGACCTGCTTGTATGCAAGCCATGCCTCTGATCACTCCCAGGCAACAGGACCAAGCGCCCCGTAAGCCCATGGGGGGCCAGAATTAACAGGCATGTGAGGTATGAACTCATCAATAAGGGAAAACAAGACTGACAGATGGAAGGAAAAATTTTCACACACTGAAGAATAGCTAAATTTTAGCCCCCAGTCAATCTGGGATAACGCCTCCAAAATTCTGGCACACTTCCTCTTGTGCCAAATATGTTTTTCCCTCACGACCATGCCTCCAGCCCCTCCCCACTGAAGATATACTTAAACACAACAGGATAATGCTGGCAGCAAAGAAGCCAGTGCAACACAAACCCGTCAACAACACGATTCTCAGATGTGAGAAGAAGATCCAGTATATTGTCAGCGAGTATAAAATTAGGCTTTCTTACCCACTGCAAAAGTCCAAGAGATGTGATAGTCTAAAATTTGCATGTCAATTGGCTGAATGTAGCCATCGATAAGGACCAGTCAATTGTTGGTAAATTAAAATCATCTGCATTGATCATCTACTTGCCAAGGCAAAAGTTAAGTAAAAAGTCAACTAAGCCGGTGTTTTACAACATTGTATAGGAAGGAGGCCTATAAACAGCCATAATCCACAGGTCAAAATCAATCAGAGGCACAACTACAATATTTTGATTGGGTACCTCTAAAACCAAAAATGTGATGTTCTTATGCAGAAACGGCAAGGATGCATGCTTATGAGCTGCGCCATTTGTGTCTCCCATGACAGAACTAAAGTAAGCAATGTTTATAAAGGATGATGCAACAGAAGGTAACAACCACGTCTGTGTTGTATTTGAGAGTTCTTGTATTTGAGATATTCAGGTATGGACACAAAGCCTGCCAACAGGGCTGTACAGTTATTGAAGTGGGTACAACACAGTCAAATGTTTCAAGGTCCTGAAATTTTGGATTGAATCCAGACAAGTGTTGAGAAGTGCTTTCACACAGGTAGCAGAGACTTTGATGCTCAGGATTCTTTTCAGTATTTTTCTTCTTGTTGAATCATAGAAATGTTGACAAAAATATAGGTGGTAACGGGACACAGCATCGACTGGGGTGACTCCCCGCATTTTCTGTATACTTTGAAATAACTCATAGTAGCTACACAGCTGAGAAACTTTGTATTTACGGTGTGCATAGCTACTATTCTGACAATGAAGCACTGTAAGTTTCAACATTCTATCATCAACCAAAATAAAGTTCTTTACAAAAAAATGTGCGGCACGCTATAGCCATCCCTAATTGGGGGCGATTTCCTGCACCCCCCATATATAAATAATTGAAACGCAGATTGAAAGTTTGAGAGTACCAATAGAAAGAGTATGCCTATATTAGTGTATATCAGTTGTTTCAAGTAAAATATTACGTCAGACAGGGCTTTTTGATGCTCGTCTTTTGCTGCAGTCATACTCAACTGTTGAAGGGATTCTTTTTTCCGATTTTACCGTGGGGAACATTAAGTTTTTCTTTTCTTCAATAATTGCAAACTAACATCACTGGAAGTCATTTCTACACATCCTGAACAAATTATGACCCTAAAGAATTGCTAAATGAGCAAATATTGCAATAAAACTAATACGCTATGGTGTCATTATTTTGGGTCATTCACTTCCAGATGTCATATGTGGGGAGAATTGCATTTAATTACTTTTCATTGAAGAAAAACAAAGATATTCATTAACAAAATAGGTGCTGGGAATCACCCCCGATTGTTTTTTTCCTTTGGGCTGATTCCCTGTGGTTGTAAATTTGTATATATCTACAAAAGTTTACATTTCTTTCTAAAATCCTCCTCACGCAACAAGCTACAACATATAAGGGAGTATTACCAACAAATTTGGCCCTAATCCAATGGAAACTCTAACCACAGCATTGAAGTTTGCGGGACGTTGATTTTTCCGAACCAAAATTATCAGAGACCTGAAAAACACCCCTTCACCGTGGCTTTTCTTCATAAATTCTGTGCGCGTATGGAATTTCAACAAGTAGCTGATACTTACTAACAAAGACCTGCTCACCAAAGTCCCGCAGTGGAATAATGACATTTCCAAGATTTTGGTGCCCAAAGGGAGTTCCCCCTGTGTTGCCGAGTACGGGGAATCACCCTTGTCAACACTACAAGTCTCAGATTCCCTTGTCATGTGTTCACTGCAAAGGCTTGTGGGATGGCCACCATTGGTTGAGATCAGCTATATGTATGTTCTAATTGTTTAGGCTGTCCTTAAATATATGTAGGCTAATGTAGTGCATATTTTGCCACTTATTGAGTCACGTCTGTATTCTGCAACCCAACTGTTGTCGGAGATCAGCATTGATGAACGAGTTATTGTCGTCATCAAAGACTTATTACACTAGGCTGTTGTTCTTGTCAGGTGGGAAAAATGAAATTGTTGTCCTTGTCCAGCAGAGAATTGTGGTGTTGTCCTTGTTCTGCAAGCAAACTATTTGTTGTCATCCAGTGTTTATTATAGGGCATAGAGATGACTTCCTACTTGTTCATTTTCATAGATCTGCTCTCAAGTTCAGGTTCCACTACCGCCATATCCACAATTGTGCACATTTAATCTATTATGAAGGCCTTGATTGATGTCCTGTGGAGGAATGTCTTATTTTCAAGTTTAAAATAAATAACCGTTAGATCTCCAGCCCGCTAATCAGCTGATCTTCTGTTTACTCATGTATTATAAAAATAATGGCAGATAATGCTTTTCTGATGACCTTAGTACTAGTTGATACGGATTATTAACCAGAAACCAGAAACCAAAACAATAAAAATAAGAGATTATACCACGGACACAGGACATCAATTGAAGCCTTCATCAACCAAATACAATTTCATCAAAAAAAAAATCCACAATACATAATAGAATCAATAGGCACAAGTTAAATTCTTCCCGCCTGGTGAATATGACGGTAGTGAAACATGACCTGGAGAATCTCAGATACCGATTTGAATAAATTAAGTCACAGGTATTACGCCCAAATGAATGAAAGGTTTCCACGCAGCGTTGCTGGAATCTATAAACATTACTTCTAAACAACTGACACAAATATCTAAGTTCCTTATGCTTGCTGAATATTCATTGGATTTTACTATAATTAACAGTGATCTTATTCAATCTTTTGTTGCTTCTTGATTGAGAAAAAATTTACAGTAGTTAAAAGCAGCAGAGGGCCCTTCAAAATTGAGCAATCAAAAAGTGAAGGACGTGACTTACTATACGCACAGCTGAGTTTAGATGTCATTTTCAGATAACCAGATTTGCGTTTTTTCACTCATCATGCAAAGTGGGGATTTCTGCATCACGTGAACTAACCAGTTAGGAATTATTTATTGAAAAATGTCGTTTGAGCTTGATAATAGTCAAATTTGTTTCCAAACCAGTCCTCTGACCCCAAAAAAAGTCCAAATTTGCTCTGAAACTGTCGTCCGAGCTCGCAGGACGTTGGGAAGGTGTTATGGGCGGCTTCAATGTTCACAGCCTAGATCCCATAGGCATAAGCTCAAATACAATTTTTGATATTTTGCCCCAAAAAATATAGATGAAAATTTCAGGTATCATGATGTAGCTAACCTATCAACAGAAATAGATAAAGAGAGCAGGGGAATCCTCAAAGACTCCCCTATGCAACCCCAGCAATGAGGACTGAGATCACAATTAGAAAATACCAATCTAGGGTGATTAACTTCAAATGAATGATCTATCAAGGTCAATCAAACTGTCTTGGTGAAACTGCTATTACTGCTCCTAACAAACCAGATGAATAGAGAAATAATTGATGAAAAATAAATAGCAATGAGTTGCTCTATCAGTCATCATAAGCAAGCTGTTGCTCATCTAATGTTAGATACATTCTTACATTTGACAAGCCTAATGATATTTGAAGGATTTTTGTGTAAAATGTCACGACAAACTAAATCCCTATATACCGTATTCAGATGATGTGAAACCCTTCCAAAATGGAACATATATTTGCCACATTCCAATGGTTCTAGCTTGCTGTGGTGTTTGTGTGCCTCCTCTTCTTCTCTGCCCACTTGTGTCGTTGCTGGTGCATTATTACAATTTTAGATTAGCTACTTCTTTACTTTAGAAGCATTAGCTACTTCTTTACTTTAGAAGCCTTAGCTATTTTGCTATGGGAGTTACAACCGACAGAAAGTAATGAATAACAATGTCTTCCCACAGGGTGCAGGGAGACATCATTTGACAAGGCTTTGATAATTTGAAGTCAGTGTGCAGCTTGAAGTTTGCACAAGAATGCCATTACAGGAACATATGGATCTTCAATGATTTTTCAAAAACTTATATTAACGTGTCCCATCTTTGGGGTTTCTAGTTCACATTAACATTGGCTTTGATGAACCTGTTATTTATATAGTCACAAAAATGACCTCATTTTGAGTGACGCCAGTGAACTTTTCTGCATCCCCTTTTCAATTCCCATTAATTTGAGCATGAGGCAACAACAATTTTGAAGGTTTGCATGACACACATGATCCCCAATCACATAAGGTGAAACGCCTCCGAGATTAGTGTTCTGCAGTGCATGCAGGTGAAAAAGCAAGATAATTTACTTGCTAGGGGAAGAGGATGCACCAATGTTTGGTGTCTTGAGACAATGACAAACTACTTTGCACCAATATTAGCCAAACAACAAAGTTGGTACTCTTGAAGTTAGCAAGAAAATATTGGTGCATTCTACCAATCTTTCCAGTCTGAACTCAGACTGGCAGGTCTGGCAGTGGCCAGTTGAGAGCATACAGGTTGAGCCTAAAACTGGGTGTCTCTGCAATAAAATACTATGAATAATACTTGCATCTTGTGACAAAGGATGCTCAAAGACAGAGGTGAGTACACACAAGAAGTTGAGATAACATAAAAAGAAACCAACACCCAAGCAATACTGATACAGACACATGACCAAAATCCCCCAGCAAGGGGGTGGCCAACAGCAAGGCACACCTCACACTCTCATACACTCACATTTGCACACCTTGGCCCTGTTGCGCAGAAGCATCCGGCCGGGAACCTTGCAACACACCCTCCAGGTTAAGAGTGCGGTTTGAGGTCAGTGTCCACAGCAGGGCCCAACAGTGTGACTGGTTTACTCCTGCCACCTCATGATGACCGGCTTCCCCGCCCAGGACCATCCTGTCTTTCAACAATATGCCTAGGGCAGGAAAGCACATCAGGGCAGCTTCATAACTCATCCCTTCACAATCTTTCTTCACTAACGAATATCCAGTGCACCCTTTCACGCTTCCTACACAGTCACGTCTCTCCTTCCTAACACCTGCTTCACATCATCCATCCACCCAAACTTTGGTCTCCCTCAAGGCCTACATCCACAGGCCTCAGCATTCAACACCCATTTCATCAATCTTCCTTCATCCATCCTCACCATGTGTCCAAACCATCTCAAAACAGGCAAATCAGCTCGGTCCTCTAACTTCTTCACCATCCCCGTTCTGATTCAAACCACATCGTTAGTGAGCCTATCTTTCAGCAACACTCCATCATTATGATATCATTTAACTTTATTCTCTCCTCAGCTCTCACCCCCCAAAGTCTCAGCTCCATACAGCACAGTTGGGACAACGACACCCTCATATAGCCTAGCCTCTCTTTGCTACCCTTGTTATGGGATGTCCAAGAACTTGTGTTTGGTCATCTTGCATTTCTCTAACCCATGTTTCTCTATCTATCACGCAGACAGTAGTGAACCAGAGTAATAGAGACAAGTATTATTCCAAAGTAACATGAAGAAGTTTTGCTTTTCTCATTGTCACCATCATCCTGCTATCACCATCAGCCACCACCTGGGAATCTGTGCGTAGAGACCCAAAATCTCCAGAGTTGTCCGCCTTTTTTCACAGCGCTAGGAGTTAGGGAGAAAGGTGAGATTAACTGATACTTTTTAGCTGTACCTTCTTTTATTACTCTTTAACCATCTATCAACAATGTTTCATACTTTATTCATGTCCTCAAAGTAGTTTCTTGTTGTGATATTTGCATATTCAATCAATTGCATATAGTATTTTGGGTCCATTCCATGTTTTGTCATGATGGATAAATCACAGTAAAGTTCAATAGAACTTAATTATTTGACAGGCAATTAGCATATGCCTCTTCATTTAGTTCAGAGGGCACAACCCTTATTTGGATCATTCAGTTGCCATCTACTGATGATAACCTAGTTTACTTATTTTAAATTATCTATGGTTGGCAGCTACCCATTATATATGTTTAGCTGACCATGTCTTCTTTGTGCAGAGGAACCTCCAAGACCTACAGTTAATACAACACTTCATTTCTTTGTTGTTTCCGCTTTGTTCAACTGTGATAGGTTTGTTTGGGAATGTGGACCTATGTAGAGGCAATGTTGACCGCCTGGTGCCACTGATCACAACTGATGTCAGCACTATTGTTGTGCTTGGCCAAAAAAGTTAAAATGGTGTGTAGTCATGGCCTTTTGATTACTTTAAATAAATAATTGATTACAATTGCACTCATTATAATCTAATTTATAATGACGGTCCAACGTAATCTTCAGAGCCATCAAAACATTAGGTTCTTCTAAATGCTGCTCAACTTGGCATCTTCCATATTAGCCTGCAACAAGATTAGGTGCCAGTAACCTACTGTCGTGTCCTGCTGTATTCACCAGCATTGATGACCAACATGTTTATAGGTAGTCTCTACTCAGAACAAAACCTCAAAACCTGATGGCTCTTCTGAGCTAAGATATCAGTTTTCTACAGCTACTTTAGGATAGTGCCTTTCTAGTTTGTTTTGATCTTCTAGCACCTGCCTATTCACAGCCCTAGTGCAGCTCACCTTGATACCTTCTGCTGATATCTCCCCAGAGCATTCATTGATTAAGAAGAGTTTGTCATTCACCCTTGGTCATACATTGACAAGGTAAGTTGTTGCCTGTGTAACAGACCTCTCTTTACATGGACAGTGTATGGAATATAGTTAGGCCTGCATATGCGTAGAAGTGTAATTACATTGGTAAAGTAGCCTTGTTAGTAGTTCAGACCTTTTATTACATTGACAGAATAGTGTCTGACCTGTTTAGGCCTGCTACCAAGTGCAGAAGTGTCATTTAGCTCTGGCAGCATATAAAGATCTGAAACTGCACAATACCCCATAGTAGCATTTTGCCAATGAATAGCACATTCCACATATGGCATAATTTCTGCAATTGTACCATAATATCAGATAGCTCATTTCTTCACCATAATTGGCATAAGAATTGGCTAAATATATAGCTGCTATTTAGCCTCTTATCTGATTAATTGAATCATTATTATATTTGGCTATATAAATGTAGCAACTCATACCAGTATTAAATACTCTTTTCTTAATAGCACATAT
>SDVV010021825.1:0-13059 GCA_016164225.1 Gammarus roeselii
ATATCAGTCACACAGAAAACTTTTCCGAAACTAAATCAGAAAATGATTTCCCGAGTTTAAGTCCCACCTGAACAGTCTTTTCAGCTGGACCGGCCGCGATCGCCTCCTCCGTCGATCGCTTTTACTGTAATGAATAATTGCATGTCAAATAATTGTCCACAGCACTCGTACTACTAAAGTTTCTGCGCCTGAACTTGTTCCAAAACAAAATCAGGAAATTAAATCCCGAGCTCAGGCCCAATTATGAACGTTTTATTTGGCTTAAATGAGCGCCATGGCCTTCTCTCTCTATCGTTTACATTGTAATGAATCACCACGTGCCCAATATTGGTCATTATAGCTGGTGCACGTCTAAATTTAATGCAGAGAAAACTGTCCCAAAACAAAATATGGAAAGGAAAATCTGAGTTCAGGCTCCCTCTCGAAGATTTTTTTGGCGGGATGGGCTCGTTGGCCCCTCCTCCGATCGTTTAAATTGTAATGAATCATCACGCGTAAAGTAGTTGACGAGAGCACATGTACTTCATAAGTTATTTCAATGGAAACATTACCGAAACGAAATCAGAAAATTAATCCTGATTTCGGCTCTACAGAACATCTTTTATTGCAGGAAATGACCCGATGGCCCCTTCTCTTGCTCGTTTTCATTGTATTGAATCTTTTCATGAGAAATAATTGACCAAAGCACTCGTACGTGGAAAGTTGATGGACAGGAAACAGTCAGGAAACTATATCAAGAAATGAATTTCCGAGTTCAGGCACTCACTTACCTTCTATTGGTTGAACAGTACTACATACTGTAATGGTTGCGATTGCCCCTTCCCTCGATCGATTGCATCGTAATGAACTCGAGAATTCATTTTCCGATTTCGTTTCTGAGAATTTCCTGTGCATTAAATTCAGAAGTACGAGTGTTATGGGCAATTATTCAACATGAAATGATTCATTACAATGTAACCGATCGAGGGAGAGGGCCATCTCGCCAATTCCAGAAAAAAAATCAACGAGAGCCTGAACTCATGATATCATTTCCAGAGTTCGTTTCGGAAAAGTTTCATGTTCAATACCTGAACCTGTAGAAATGTTAACGATCGAGAATACTAACCATCACGCCCTTTCAAGTCAAATAATTGTTCAGCGGGGTCTAGAACTCGAGATTTCATTTCCAGATTCATTTCCTGATTTCGAAACGATTCACTAAATTCTAAACAATCGATGGAAAGGGCCATCGAGCTATTCCTCGAAAACAGTTCAATTTGGAATTGTTTCCTGTGCACCTACTTGAGAAGTACGAGCTTTTGTGCTGATTTTTCACACGTAATGATGTTGTACAATATAATCTAATGCGGAAGGAGGCCGTCGCTCCCCTTTGAAACATCGAAATTCGTGAAATGAGACTTCAAGTCGTTAAAGTACAGGAAGCTGTGCACAGGTTCAGTTTCGCTCAATCTCTCCGTTGAATAATAGAGATATTTTTTGCGGCAGCTCGAATGTGTCTGAACTGGTTCAGATAATTTCACGCTCGTGGGACATTATTCCTTGTGAGTATGGCGCGCAGATATTATCTACAATAATTCAGAGAACAAATCAAAATTAACACCTTTTATTTATCTCTTTTTTTATAAATTGTTATAGACGTGATACCAGTAAAGATTGTTCTGTAATATAAACGTTTTATTTTTGAAACCATTTCGTTCTCTGGTTTGTTCTTTATCAGCGGACCATCGAACAACCAAGGTGGCTTCTCTGGTAGTTGGACGAATACACCCGCATCTATTTCCAATAGGATTTCGGAATAGACATGGATTCAAGAGATTCACTCGCGTAGTTCTGGTTCAGGAGAAGAATGAAACATTTGTACGTGAAACTGGAAAAAGTTGCATTGATCAAAACGTTTTCTACAGAAACAGATTCATTCAGAAGAAACACGAAGAAACAACACACATCTTGTACAGCTCTTTGAGTCATATCATGCTTTTGAAGAGTGTAGACTACGCATGTATCAAATAAGGTCAAATTACAACAGTGTATATATATGAATTTACATTTTTTCGCTACGGGAACATGCTTTATCACCCCAATTAATATAAAAAGTCTCCTGGATAGCATGAAGTCAACGAAATTTAGGGAGCTCATTCTCAAGATAAACTATTTTCGTCAATAAGTTGGTACATTATAACTTTTGCCGGTAGACATTACATCATTTTTTAGCCTTGCTTCCATCCAAACAAGAAACCAGTCCGAAAAGCCCCGATTAACCACCGATTTTCTTTTGTGAAGTCGGCCATACCCAATGTTCTGATCAATTATGAATATATTTAAAAAAAATACAGAATAATTTCAGATTGATTGGGCGTTGAATTGGTTTAAAATAACAACATCATTCCATTCTGAACGGAGCGTTCAAGATAAACTGCTATGACTATCACAATGCATTGCAGGTCCATCGCCCGCACCCACTCTCAACATCGTTGCTCCAACTTTCATCTTGTTTGGCCAACTTATATTCACTTTGCGTAGGTCTTTACCATCGGTTTGTGACCACTTCCTTCTCCTCTGCAACCAATTTTACCCCTTTGCGTCCACTCATATCTCTTTGCTCCCGCTCATATCCCTTTGCATCCACTTATATCTCTTTGCCCCCACTCATATTCCTTTGCGTCCACTCATATCTCTTTGCGCCCACTCAACTCCCTTTGCGTCCACTCATATCTCTTTGCGCCCAGTCATATACCTTCGCGTCCGCTCATATCCCTTTGCGTCCATTCATATCCCTTTGCGTCCACTCATATCTCTGTGCGCACACTTTAACCCTATTGGCGTTCAAACTCCCCCCTAGTCGTGTTTAATATTCCAGGAGCTTGTCCACTCATTTCCATAACCACCCCGATATTGCGGCGCCTCTGATTAGCGGATAGACGGAATGAGTATGGCAGAGGGCCATGAACCATGCATGAATATGGTAATTTCAAATTACGGAACGTTGTTTACGCCCAGCAAATATGGCAACATATGAACTGATAATATCATACAACGCTAGGAAAGCTCATACATTATTTAAAGCATGGCTGCCCTGTCGTTGTGGGTTGTCTGTGTTACGGGATTAACACGGTGACTTATTATGAGCGATATGTGCATTTCAATTTCAATATATTTAGTTATTTGTATCATGTATCATATTGAAAGTTCACAAGGTTTGAAGAATTGTTTCTTCTTTTTGGCGATGTGTATTGCCTCAATGTTTTCGAATTCCGTAGAAAGACTATTTCTATTGATTGACAATTATTTTTTAGTTCCTCCAGAAACCCGTCTGTTCGAATTTGTATCACTAGTCATGAAAACCATAGTAGTGATGGTAGTTATTTGAATGATATTTATTACTATCTAGTTTCAAGTTTCGGAATTTATGTCCTAATTAAAAAAAATTGAAACCTGTCAACAATCTGCAGTTGTATAATCGTAAATACCTATCAATTTTAAGTCACGTATTCAAAAATTTATTGAACTGTCACGAGATTATCAAATGTTGATAATGGTGAATAAACGTTATCTTCCAAACATAAATTTTAGTTCTAGTTTGAACTACTTAGATTAATATATCTTTCTAGCGGTGGCGGCCATTCAACCTCTGAGCGGCGTTCTCTTGTCTATATCAATGGAGTGCATGCTGGGCTACCAGTCCCTTACTGTAGTGACAGCCGTGGTGCGACGTGGTATTGTATTCGACAGCGTATGCTGCCCAAGCTATACAGGTTAAAAAACGCTAAAAATGTCTTGCTATAGAGCATTGTTTCGGCAGAAGAGTAACAATAACAGCCATCTAAGACTTCCTTATATAAATTCGGACAACAATACAGCCATTACTGTACCTGAATACACCATCCCTGGTCTGAATGCAGGCGCCGTTGGCGTCAGTATTTAGCGATACTCGTTGGCCGACCAAAATAACGGATGAAATAAATGAAACGTATTGTTTTGCTTGAATATTAGTTGCTTTTCTTACAGACTATACTCTATGTCGGAGCACTCATTCAGAAGTCTTAGGTAATGGGCAAATATCAGAAACATCACTGTTATTCAACGACGAGCATATCCCTTTTCGTGTTCGGACAATCTATTGCGACTCTCCCTACTAAGCTTGCGCTGGAAGTCTTTTTGACCCATGGAGTTTATGGTCGGTCTTTTGATCATCTAAGAGACCTAGCTGCTACAATGTCTCACTCGGTTTTAGTAAGGTTCGAGCCTAAAACCTTCAGTTCCCAATTGATGTCTATTGTGTGGAAAGGCTGAGAACTCCTGACTAATTGTATTTATTGTATTTATTAAAATCAGCCTTCGTTCACTCAGTGTATTTAAATTCGCACCGGGACATGAAAAACGTTACTCATTGATGACTCATTTAAAACAAAAATTATATATCACTGTAGTTGTGTACCTGAACGCATCACAGTCAAGTCTCACTGCAGATGCGGCAACACATTAGGTGCAAATAGATATTTTTTCGGCGCAATGTCCATCGCCTTATAGCGAAGATCGGAAGGCAACAGCCAGAATTGAAATGCGCAGAGCATGGTGCAGAGCATGGACACCCCGACCGTTAGGCGCGGGCTTGGCTTGGACCACAGACCCAATACTGGCCAAGAGGTCTCGTGAGGAGTGGTGGTATGAAGTCATTGCCGGAACTCGGTGCTTTTCAATCGCACGGAGAGAAATAAAAGCATCGGATCGATTATTAGTTGATTTTTGAATAATAAATAAAAAATGTGTCATAGTGTAAAACATATGGAGCTTGTGCTGACTAGAAAAACAGATTTATCACAGTGAGCAAGGATCTTAAAAGTTCGAAATGCAAGGGGGGCAGAACATATACAGAATTTTTTTATTTGTAAATTATATTGATCATTTAACATTTTGTGGTGATAGATACCTGCGTAACATAGCGAAAGTATTACCGCTAGTGACAAGACAATGATACTGTTCATATCACATATTTACTTTGCTCGAGCAAGCTGAGGGTTGGCTTTGACAGACGGAAAACCGAGGTCGCTGAGTTGATTGATGCAGCGTCAGTCGAGAGAACAGGATTTCTTTGGGGTTACCGTGGATAAGCTGAATGAGCACCCGAATGCGTGGACAACCCAACTCAAGAGCTGGCTTGTCTCCTAATGTCATGACCTTAATTACTAGCACCATCTGTCAATTCCTCTAGTTCTCATTTTGCTACGCTACACGACTGACACAATTTTATAAATGGCATGCCTGAAAATATGGTTAGAAATGGTGGTGGCAATCGGTATGATACTTATTCCAAAGTAGTCCTTCTATTTAGAAGTTGGAGTTGTTGATCTGGAAGCCACTGGCATCTATCAATAGTGCAACTGGCTGCCACCGGTGGCTAACCACCAAGGCGTGGGCACCAGCATTTGAGCAGTGTACGCCAACACTGGTTGGCGTACTGTGGCATACTGCAATTGGTGTAAAATGTTTTACATTTCAATACATGGTATTAAATCAATTGATCTTGAATATTTGTGATGATTACAAAGCTATGGTACAATCTAAAATCGGTGTGTTATAAGATATTAAGCCGATTCTACTGTCCGAAACGTTTTTACAACTAAAGAGATTATTTCGGACAATTTTGTCGGCATATACGCCATGTGAGCCAGCGGGAAGCTTTGACGGAGCGCAGAAATTATTATGCTATGCACATTAACAACAAAACTTTATAATAGGACAAAACACTTGTAGGATAAACTTATTTATCGTTATTTATTTAGCGTCGTATGTTCGATCCCATACACTGCCCCCTTCTTAGTGAGGTTCCCCCCATGTACATGAATCCTCTCCACACGGCTCTATTGCACGTATTTTTTTTTAATGTCACACACCAGGTAGCTACACAGATATACGCATTGTATGCATATGCAGGGCTACTCACGGTTTAACGACAGCGTATACAGGTGTCAATACTGGCTCAATATAGACACGTTCACACATTTGTATGAGTATACAGGGTCGGTTACCATCAGTAGCATTTACCTCTGGCCTATGATTTTTTCCATTGGAACAAAGTCCCTTGTTTTTGTTACAAGATATTTAATGTGGACCAGCTTCACGTTCTGTTAGGTGAAAAAACTAATCATCTCAACCTAACCTAACCTTTTCCAACCAAGAATTATGTTTTATCGATTGACTTTTCTTGCATACATATGATTGGAAAATACAGAGAACATTGCCTAAATTCAATATCAGGCTGGTACCAAGCGTCCAACCGCTAAGAACTCCTATCAAATAACCTTCGAATTAGTCAATTATACCCCAACTAGATAGTAAATTATACATATATGTACAGAAACAGATATAGAATTGGAATCCAAGCATAAATATATAACGAAACATTCACACACAACATAGAAATAACGGCAAATCAATCATGGAAAAAATACGATTCATTTAACAGATAAGAGAAATCTTACCTAATTTGCCGAAGCGCATCCAACGGTTTCAACGTTTAAGAGTGCATGTGAATTATTCGGTAACTGTTAGATTTAATTTCAATATAAGATATCTTATAAACGTATGTTGTCAATACTCCTAATCATTCAAAGTACCAGCATTTAAATGCACATCTGCAACATGACATGCAACGAAATTGCAATGCAGTATGCCCAGCATTGAAATGCAAATACCAAAGGTAGTGTGTAAACGTTCTATTTTAATAACCTATTAACATATAAAAACCTAATAATATATATAACCTAAAACATACTATATGAATAGTCCGAAAGCTGTCCGTCCATCCGTCAGATTAGTCACCCGTTAGCCGCCTGTCTGACTCCAGTCGTCCGTGAAAATATGGGACGCAAACTCCATATACTGAAAGTAACTCTATTCATCCATATCTATATTCCATCACTAATTTGCGTTTAGATTCACATATAGCTACTCACAGAGATCCTAAAGAACCTGCAGACCATCATCACATCACGAGCTTGGCCCCGAACACGAATCCGACGTAGAGGCGATAACCGAGGTAGGGAGCGTGGACATCGAACAAAATCGCAGCAGCGCAGTCACTCCAAGCCTCACAAACGCAGCAAGTTGTACACTTCTTGCACCATAGTATATTCGGTAATATGGACACCATACCATGCACTTGGACTTCGAGAAACGCCAACCACCAGTCGTAGGTCTGGTTAACGACAGGGACTTGGGCATAAGCGAAAGCAACGTTACGGTCATGCGAATATACTGTGGGAAATCGCGGATAAAGTAACTAGTCGACACAGGAGCGTCATTCAGTTGCCTCACAGCGACCGTAGAAAATAGATCACACGGTACCGAAGCGTTGTTATCGGTGCGAATAACAGCAACATGACCACAAACGGTAGCAAGATGCCAAAACTCGAGTTTGGGCTACGCCGCAGTATCCAGTGGAACTGTGTCATTGCCGATGTCTCTGTGCAAATTTTAGGCATATATTTTCTGCCGATTTATTATCAATCCAAAAGAATTACGCATTCACGATCCGTAAACCAGTTTAACCGTCGTGCGTCTGCCTTAACGCCGCAACGCAAATATCAGACATCAACGAACAAATACCGGACAGGATCCGGGCGCTAAGTAAGAAAGGTTCGTTGACCGCCACATAGCACAGCCCATTTTATACCGATCCAAGGGCCTCTCTTGTTCAGTTGGCCCATGCGACTAACCCCGGACAAACTCACCATAGCGAAAAATTATTCAAACTAAATGCGGAAACTAGACATCATAAGGCCGTCAGGAAGCACGAATGCTTCCCCCCCCCTCTATTCAACCTCAACAGAAGTGGGTTATATAGTCACGGATGATTATCGACGATTGAATTATGTGGCGAAAGAAGACAAGCATCGAATATCGCACCCTCACAACTTTGCCGTGCAAGTAGGCGCTTCAAAATATTTGGCAAAGCTTGACCTAAAATTGGCGTACCACGCCATACCCGTCAACGAAGCGGACATTCGAAAAACCGCCGTAACAACCCCTTATGAGTTGCTCGAATACACTCTGATGCCATTTGAGCTGAAGGGTGCACCGGACTAGTTCGAATGCTTTATGTACGAATTGCTCAGAGCCATCGGCCTGCAATCACCGTGTCTATAATATTCTCATCACCAGCACAACCAAAGACGAGCTTTACAATCACATCAAAAGCGTCTTCAAAAGACTGCAAGCTTACGGCCCAGCCGTCCGCTCTCTGAAATTCAAATTCACCAGATAAAATGGAGTTCCTGGGTCATAAAATTGGCCGACACGGAATAGAATCGCTGCCAGATAAGGTAGCAGCTACAAAAAAAAAAAAAACACAGACATGCACGGACTTATCCGTTTCCTAGGGATGGTAAATTACCACCGCCTTGTATTCAACACCTATCAAGCGTAAGGCCATATCAACATTGGTAGCATGGACACATGAGGCTGCAAATTCGTTCATGATAATAACGATTCATTAGCAAAATAAACGATTTTCAAGTTCCCCAGCGCCTCAGTACAGCTATCTGTAGTAGTGCATGCATCATCAACGGAAGCAGGATCGGTCTCACTGCAAGCTGTAGAGGGCCAGGTAGATCCCTAGCATTCTTTACTAAGCGCTTCAATGAAAATAAAATCATGTACTTAACTTTCACTCGAGAGCTACTTGCAGCTTTCCTAGCTATTAAGCATTTCAAATATGCCCTATTAGGTACCCAACTTTGCCCCTATTCAGACAATCAGCTCATCGCATAGGCATCAAAGTTTCAAATTTAGACAATCACTCTCCCAGAGAGGCGAGGCATCTGTCCTACATTCTCGAATTCACATCCGACGAGCGATAGATAAGCGGCAGACAACGTAGTAGCTGTGCTCAACCTCACGACGAGGAACTCAAAAATTTAATTTAGAAACAGTGTGAGGCGTACCAAAAAGGCAGACCGTATTCCCTCAAGCTAGAGTGCAGAACAGATCGCCTGCAAAATGTCACTGATAGCCACGACCGTTCATTCCGAAATTATGCGAGAACTCTACATCAGGTCTCAGCACGATCTCGCACACCCCAAAGTTACGCGAACAGTACAGATGATCAATTTCAAAACATTCTTTCCAAACATGAAAAAACAGATTCGAACTGTATCTCAAAATGCCACCACTGTCAGTCCTCGAAAATCCCCCGGAATAACAAGACACCAATATAAGAGTGTGGTCCAGCCGCAGATCGTTCCAAGCGGTCCATATGGACATAGTGAGTCTGCTTCCGTACAGCAATGGTCTTTGATATACCGATACACCGACTGACCTCCATAGACCGATAAAGTAGATAGCCACATGCAATACCGATTGCAGACATGACAACAGAAGCGATCGCGAAACGTTTATAGAACATTGGGTAGCCAGATTCGGGGTACTTAAAACACGGTGCCAATGTCAAAAGACGATTAACCGTTACGTTGAGCAAGCTCGTTGACATTCGAAAACTGCACAAGAACAGTTACCACTACCAATCGAACGGAATTATCGAACGATGACACTGGACTAGTCTGAAGTACCTGCAAAGTCCGTAAATTTTCCACAAAAAATTTACCGTTAGTTTTCTTAGGGCTTAGAACGGCATCAAAAGCAGAGCTTGATTGCTCGTTGGCAGAAATGATGTATGACAGTACACTCCGTGTACCAGCAGACCTCGTGGGACCCTCAGACAACAATTACCTGACACATAAGAAATTGGCGATCAAAATACGAGATGTAATGGAACGCTTACAGTACCATTTCCCTAAATAGACAAATACCAAGGGCAAAGTCGACCCAGCATTAGGAGTAGATATAAAGACTGTTATAAGGGCCATCTAGAGTCATTTGGGTGGTGGGATAGGGGCGGGAGGCAGCAGTGCAAAACGTGCTATCTAGAGTCAGCGACGCGGAGGATAGCGGAAGGCGTGCGGCACGAAGGAACGGAGGTGACTCAGCTTATATATGTTAATATATATATGTTAATAGATTAAATATTTTTATTTACATATAGGTAATTGCGTTTCAATGCTTGGCATATTGTATTGCAAACTTGTTCCATGTCATGTTGCATAAATGCATTTTCAATGCTGCTCCTCTGAATGTTTAGGGGGGTAATGACAACATACATCCATATGATACTTTTTATTTATAATAAATCTAACAGTTACATAATAATTTGCATGCAGTATTAAAGGATAAGACTCCCCGCAGTTCCCGCTTGCACGAATGCTAATTTCCGGACATGTTCATGATGAATTTTTCAGTCTTGGTATCATTTCTACGTCGTTCGCTGTTCATCAATTTACACGTTGCTTATATTCAATTACTCTTTTGTTGTCTTTCTGCGATTGTTTTCATCAGTACCTTTGAGCTCTTTCACTAACCCCTGCAGTAACTCGTTCATTGATTTTTCAAACTGCGAGCTATCGCACACATAGAAAAAGATGCCATATTTTCAGATAACTGAAACATTCCTTCAAAGGAGAAGATCCAGTTATGGAATATTTTCAAGTTACAAATTATTTGCGCAGGGGAACAGGATCGTATTTATCTATGGAAGCATTACGTTATCATTCTTCCGCTTTGGCAAATTAGGTGAGATTGCTCGTACCTGTTTTTTGTCTTATCAGTAATTTCCGTGGCATGTTTGCTATGTTTGAGTGTGTGTATCGTTATATATTTTATGTCTGGATTATATATCTAGATATTTTTATATATGTTGTACTCTTATCTAGTTGGGGTATGATTGAATCATTCGGAAGTTGATTGGATGCTTGATATTAAATTTAGGCGACGTTTTATGTTACGTTTTAACAGTCTGTCAGTTGACGAGTTGATGTTTATATTTTGGATTGATGAAGCAGCTTCGTTACGAGATTCTGTATACTCCATAACGCATTATCCAGTTTTGAACCAGATATATCGGTGTTCCATTGACACGGTGTTCCAATAACGAGAATAGCTGAACGATATGGATGTATTGTATGTTATTATGTTGTGTTATGTATGCTTAGTAATGATCGGTAGTTTTATGTTGAATTTCTAGTGTGTTTTTGGAATTTTGAATAGTTATCGCGTATAGTTAAAGATTTTTTTAGGATATTTAAGGTTTGCATCGTCCATGTAGGACACTATTTCTGGTATAATTGATCGGTTATTGCATCGTTCTTCTTATTATATTATGTCATGACCGTTTTAGAATGTGTCTTTGAGTTTTGTATATTCTCTGTACAGTTTACATTTTCGATGCAAGGTATTGGGTATTTTTATACAATATCGGAATATCAGGCTATATTACGTTTGTATCTGCAATGTAGAACATTATGTCAAGTAAAAATTAGTTACAAGTTGTAGATAGAGAAGATCCCATTTGTTACAAACTTGGTCTAGTTGTTACTTTATTGAAAATTTATTGTTGAAACATACTGCAATGTGTATAAGGAGTCAGAGGTGTCCCATAGGCGAAAGCTCGTTGCGTTTACGTTTATTTCTGATTTACTCTGATGTATATAATTGTGTATTAAATTTTTTTAATATTAATTAGAGCAGAGTAGAGAATCTCGTTTTTTATTTAGTTATGTTTTATGATTTTTTTCCACGATAATCATAGAAATGTATGTTTATGAGGTGTGAATCCGTACTGCATCTTTGTGGAATTTCGTTCTTGAACCCTAGCAAGTGTGTAACCTAACGTTTTAGAAGACGATTTACCCGATGGATGAGACCTGATGCAGAGGTGGTTTACACTTTTTGGTGGTCATTGGGATTTCATCCATGTTCGATGGGATTTTCTAACTTCGTGTGGATGTCGGTTTTAAGTTTCATGGGTTTGTTAGAGAGGTTATCCGACATGCTGCTATTCGTTGCAGTGGTTTACCTAGGTCATCAGTGAACAGATGCCCAGATTTTCATGACCACACTCTTTGGCACTCATGCCAGCCCCATTTTGACTACTCTACCTGTGTATAGATGCTCGGATGTCCAATGTGACTTGGCTCGACGTTGTTCAGATATGATGGACTAAACAGATGCATGGTATGACTGAGGTACTGCACCATGATTGGGTGATACCTCTAAATTTGTTATATATCATTGGTAGATTGCTGAGAAGTGACTAAGTAAAGCATTGCAGAGTTCGTTGTTACGACACAGTGGGCTTGGATTTTTTTCTACTAGAGCTAGGTCTAGGATTTCTTCATAGATTTGATATGACATTATTATGCATGAATGAGTGTTAAATATTAGATATTTTCGGTATGTCTGTTATGTTAGAATATGATCTTAGTCATGAACCAGATCGCGTTGGATATTGGAGTCGGATTTATCATCTGGGTGAGGTAGGATAAACCGTAAATCTTAGTTAATCAATGTCGGTTAGGAGTGAGTAGAGAATCTTATTTGGCTATTTTTATAGTTGTTTTTGTATGTTTCGATTGGTTATCATAGGAATGTATATGTATTAGGTATAAATTCGCTAGATTTGATAAAATTTGGGTAATAAATACGTTTAATCGGATGTAATGATCTAAAATATTGATATGTTTCACCTCTCAACATTGGATTTGGGTCCGGTTTCATGTCGTCTTGGAGAATCAGTAGCGTATTTGTGTAGGGTAAGTGTCAAAATTCTTTAACAATTTATTTAACATCTCAATTATGTTATTCGCTCGCATGTCTTTACTAGATGCTTATTCCCGTATGTCTTACTCATATATCTGTTTGTGGTACGTTTACAGTTGTTCACTTAGAAGTTATTGATAATTCAATCTTTGTTATGAGATTGTGTTCCAATACAGAATATCTGACTTATTCGAGCTTTCATCAGATCCACCGTAGCATTTTTCACTAAAGGTTTATGATGATGACAGTAAACCAAATCCATCTTAACCTAATCTAACCAAGGATTATTTTCCGCCCTCGTTTCAGACTTATATCAAGTATTTCTTCATTGATATAAGCTTTATTCTTATCAAATCTATCCACTTGACACTCTAGTTTTATTAATCTTTGTCATATTGTGTGCCTGCATAT
>SDVV010021826.1:0-13059 GCA_016164225.1 Gammarus roeselii
ACATGAACGCGGCTGTTTGACGTGTGCCTATTTGATCGTGCTAAGTAACGCAACATGAACGCGGCTGTTTGACGTGTGCCTATTTGATCGTGCTTAGTAACGCAACATGAACGTGGTTGTTTGACGTGTGCCTATTTGATCGTGCTTAGTAACGCAACATGAACGTGGCTGTTTGACGTGTGCCTATTTGATCGTGCTTAGTAACGCAACATGAACGTGGCTGTTTGACGTGTGCCTATTTGATCGTGCTTAGTAACGCAACATGAACGTGGCTGTTTGACGTGTGCATCCCTGCCATAAAGCGGATGCGCTATAAATCGAATTCTTCCTGGAAGTCTTCAACCAAAGAAAACCTAAACAAGTGTCGCTTATCCAAATTTTTATGTTGCTGTTCTGATCATATTTCAATATAGAACAATTCTTGTTTCAGGTCATGTTAATTGAATAAAACCCAGCTCAGGTAGGTATAACACTATTCGAAGGTGTTTCGAACTGATTACTTCTACACTGTTGATAGGATGAGGTTCGAATGGTGGTTTTTGTGAACAAATTCAAGCAATAATATGATATCCACTTTGGTACCCTGTACCAATCCCTACCCGTACGATCTCTGTCACCACCTGAGGTATTTGAAGCGTCGCAGTTGCACCTGCTTAGATTTACAGACGGAAAGCCAAATCGCACAGAGGGAGGCGCACCTTAAACTCATTTCATGTACTCACGCACTTGCCAAAATATAGCCCTTTTGCGCCAAAGGGTTCGGTTAAAATCGGAACACACAATTCGGGTCAGAAGTGAAGTCCGAAATTAGTGTCCTAAGCAGGCCCGATAGCTTTCACTAGTTTACCCTATTACGTCAAATCTGCCGGGCCCTCTCTCACCAACGTTGTAGTAGTAGTAGTAGGCCAGGAACGGGCTGAAAAGTCCATTCTAGCAGTATTCCAAATTTGAATCTGCAGTACAGCTAGCCCAGCCTAGATGGGATGCCCATCGTTCATGGGCTGCGTATGCTGAAGGCTCCGATGGAGGTTGTTGCCACCTTGGCGGCACAGGTCTAAATGCTTAGTAAGGGGTGGATTAGTCTCTCAGTGTTTGTCGAGGCGGTTTTTAAATGTATTTACGTTATTACTGTTAACTATATCATGTGGTAAGCGGTTCCAATATGTTGGTAACTTGATTGGAAAGAAGTTTTCGGCTACTGATTTTCTAAATAGTTTTAGCTGCAGTTTTTGACCATTATTTCTGATCCTTGGGTTATAATCTCGGTCAAAGAGGCCCTCAGGGCTAGCTCTAGTAAATCCGTTTAGGTATTTGAAGGTTTCAATTAACTGACCTCTAAGTCGTCTTTTTTTTCAAGTAATATCAGTTTAAGTTCGTTAATATCCCTTTAGGTGAGGGGAAAAAAAATTGTACTGCAAATTTCATTTGAGGCCTGACGATTGATGTATATAACGAAAGCACGGTGTCTCTAAATTTGTAGTGGAACTTCTGGATATAAAGCTAAGGACTCTATTGCCTTTCTTGTAGCTAGCTTCCACTTGGTTTTTCCATTTCAGATCAATAGTTATTAATATTCCAAAAGTCTCGTCAATGCTCTACTTCAGTCATGTGCTGGTCTGCCATTATGAAAGCAGAATTGTGATTTTGTGATCCAATGTGCATAACAGTGCATTTTTCAATATTAAAGTTCATATGCCACTTATCAAGCCAGTCCACTAGTTCATAAAGACCCCTATGGATAGTTATGCGATCTTGCTCACAGTCCGCTCTGTGGCTCAGTTTAGTGGGGTCAGCATGTTTTGATAACTTGCTAACGATGTCGGTGTCGAGATCATTTATATAGATTAACAAGAGAAGGATCTAAGAACACTGCCCTGGGGTACCGTAGCACACTTACTTTTTCCTCGGCCGATACAGACCCGTTGATTGCGGCCCGTGAGCCAATTTCGGAGACACCTGGCCACATTTTCAGTTATGCCAAACGCTTCTACCTATCTAAATGGCGTTCATGAGCGACCTCATCAAACGTTTTTTGAAAGTCAAAACAAATAAGGTCGACAGCTTTGGTTTCATCGTATTTCTTGATGATCTTATTGAAGTAGTCCAGGAGATTACACAGGCAGCTAAGTTTGCTTCTGAAGTCATGTTGGGTTTCGTTGATGCGGTTGTTTCTCTCGAGGTGACATGTTATACTTGTTTTCATTATTCTTTCCAGGATTTTGCCGACCACATATGTGAGACTGATTAATCTATACGTTCCTGGCTCTTGCCTACTACCCTTCTTGAAAATGGCTGTGATGTTTGCGGTTTTCCAGTCTTCTGAGATGACTCCAGTAGTCATAGACCTGTTAAAGATCTCTGTCAGTAGACCCCTTTCAGAGAGGTTCCGTATCATTTTCGGAAACAGGTCATCTGGTCCTATAAATTTGTAAAGATTCAGCTTGCTGAGTTGTTCCTCTACTTCACCAACGAGGAAGTGAATATTTTCCAACGGTTGCACTCTTCCAGGCATTTCGACCCCTGGAATATTATTAATATTTTCATCTGTGAAGACGGTTACAAAGTATTCGTTGAGTATCACAGACATGTCGGCATCGGGTGATTTTAGATCACTTGCACTATTTCGTAGAGGGCCAATGCTGTCACGAACAACACGTCTCTCATTAATACATGCATTAAATCCTTTTGGATTTCGCTTAGCCGATTTAGCCACATTTTTTTCCTTATTTCTTTTGGCGCTTCTGACAATTCATTTCACTCTTCTACCAGCTCGCTCTGACTCCGGTGTTGGATTGGTTTTGTGAACTTGGTACAATGTTTGTCGGCTAGCAATTACTACTTGAACTTCTTTATTCATCCAAGAGGGATTGTTTATCTGTACTTTTCTCTCCGGGATGTATCGCTTGCTTGCGCCACCCCATCTCCAAGAATCGCAAAACATTCATCAACGGTGCTGCCAGAGAACTTGTACTCGAAGTCTATGTTTGTGATCTCGTTTTTCAACCCATCAAAATAAGCTCTCCGAAAATTGTAGTTATACCTTGTTGGTTTTCGCATTGTTCGGTTTGCTGTGCTTTGGAATTCCATAGTATGGTGATCACCTGTTTTTTCTCTAATTGTTACCAGTTCAACTAGTCATTCTTCAGGCGATAAAACAAGGTCCAAGATGGTAGGCCCTCGGTTGGTTCTTTCACGTACTGCTTTAGGTGGTTATTATTGACGAGTTGCATCAACCTGCCGCCCTGTAATGCAGCTTCAAGTGTTGTTCAATCGATGTCAGGTAGGTTGCAGTCCCCCATCAAGATACTCTCATGGGATGAAGAAATTATATTGTCCAGTTCTTCAAAGAGAACGTCTCCTTCATCTACTGTTAGTCATGGATTTCGGTATACAAGTACAATTTTCAGTATTATCCCACTAGAGGGTATAGTGTCGACCCGGAGCCTCATAAGATGTTGTTGCTATTGCTCTGTTAAGTTTTGGACAAAGGGTTTCTTTGACATAAAGCACTGACCCTCCAATCTCTTGCATGGAGAAGGTTTGTCTACACTGAAGGTCCTGAGTCCTTGAAGTCCTTTTTCTGCCTGAAGATTAAGGTCATTCATGGCCAGCCACGATTCGTTGATACCAACTATGTCATATTTGTTCGCCTTCATTATAGCTCGAGTTCGCTTTTACTATAGCTTGATGTCCAGCACCTTTCTGAATGAGAAACAATACCAGTGCAGGACATGCATCAGGGCCGCGTCAAAATTCATTCTTCCGCAACCATTGACCAATCACACCTATCCATTTCCCGTTCTCTCGCTACCTTTTTATTTGGTCAACCTGTAGGGCTCCGTCCTACAGCTTAAGTGCAGCCCACACTTTACACCATTTTTTCACTCTCGACTGTACATCTGTTTCCACTAGTTCAGTCTTCTCCATGAGAGCCCTGGTACTGGAACACTAACATCCTCCAACAACTATTCAATTAAACAGACTCTTAGTCCGCTCGCATCGTTATTCGTCGAACCTCACATTAGTTACGCTTTACCTACATTGATACGTCACTTCCTTCTATCACACACATTACCATCTCCGAAAGTAGCCTACACAACTTATACACCGAATCTGCCAGGAGTGTCGTTTCATCCGCAAACAGCAACTTACACAACTTCCAACTCAACCTATTTACTCCTCACAACTCGCAGCCTCGACTGAGTTGTGGGGAGCAAATGGAAAGAGTTGGCAGTTGAGCAAATAGCTGTTCGCTGATGATGCGGCACTGGTGACACATTCGGAGTAGAAGTTGTGTAGGCTACTGTCGGTCCACTTCATCAATGAAGCGAACAGTCAGGGATACGTGAAGCCTCCTTGTCGCAGTATCACTCTCAAGGAGTACCAAGCACTAACCTCGCTCCCTACTCTGACACATGCTATGCAGCCAACATGAAAATGCAAGTCCGCTCTTAACAACTTTCCACCGACTTCACACAAACAAACACCCTCCACAACGCCTCCCTGTCGACCAAGTTGTAGGCATTTCTAGATCCACGAAGGCCCAAAACTTCTTCTCACAGCCATTCATGAAACCTCACTGTTCCTCGACAATCACACCATACGAACCGACTCTAATCCATTTGATTAGCACTCTCCCGCACAATTTACCCACTACACACAAAAAAATGATTCATAATAAGTTGCTGTAATAATTTTTATCGCTTTTGTCGATATGCATCTAAACAATGCAAACATTTCACCACTCAATTGGCATCACGCACGACACAGAACTCAGAATTAGTAGCCTCACAGAACATTCGACTACCGTTACACCACCCCTTTTCCGGCACCCAGTCGCAGCGCCGTCCCAACCAGGGCTTTACACTATTTTCATCAGCTCTACCGCCTCCTGCACCTCTTCTTCACTAATGTCTGTAACCATTCTCGCTCAACTGGCCCTTGCGCACCATCCCTACAGTAACAATGTCAGCCTCACTGGCTTCCTCAACGTTCAACAGCTTCTCAAAATACTCAGCCCACCTCTTCCGTACATCACCACTCTGCAACAATAGCCGGCCGTTAGTATCTTTCGTCATCTCTCCTTCCCGGACTCCCCTATTTGCGCCCTCATTACCTCTTCCCTATGTTTTTTCACTAACTTACTGCACAACCGCCTAGCCCACCTAACATCCACGTTCATTTTTGCTCTTCTCGCCACAGGCTCCTCATTCTAAAGCTCATCAATCATCATAAGCTCATCTCTTTTCCGCCACCGCCATTTACCCTGATCGTTCCATCCTCGCATCCCTCCTTCTACACCCGCACACCCACACTCATTTTTCGCTAATCTCAACAACGCATCTCTGAAAGTCTTCCATGCTTATTGAACATTCCCCATGCAGGCCTTACCTTCTAACGCTTCCATATTCCTCATTCAACGTCGGCTGAAACTCTCATATTTGCTTACCACACTTAGTCCACTCGCCTTCACTACCACTTTTTTCTTCTCCTCCTCTTATGTTCTCCAATCCGCCTCTACTCAACTCACAATCCTCCTTCCACCAGTTGATTCTCAGACTTTCCTCCATCCCCCTCATCTCTCAACACCCACACATCGAACAGTTTCCCAACCATTCTTCTCGAAATCAATACAAAATCCATCAGCGCTCTACATCCATCATTGCACCCAATGCCACCATTCATTACCCATAAGCCCTTTCATGTGGATATCTCGCTGCCTGTTCAAGCGGGTTTCCAACACCAGCTCCCGCTCCAAGCACAACTATATCAGGGATGATCGTATAAACGTGAATATAATGATGCGCTTTCGAATCTCTCAATGGGTAATAAAAATTAATTTGTAATTTGTAATTAAGAGCTAGTGGAATTTATTCTAATGGGTCTAACGAAAAGCGTGAATGGGAAAGATAATAACAAATTGTGAGATACTGACACTACACTTGCAATACGAAGGCGTGAAAATTCCAAACTGTAGTGTGCCTTCAAGAGAAGCCTCGATATTTCACAAAAGACAATGAAATGATCAATAGTGACCTAATTTATTTTCTGTCACGGCGCCGTCACGGGACCAGATTAATTGAAGGATTGTGCTCGCTTCCGCTTAAACTATCACTTTTTTTGTCTTTTTCCAGTCAAAGGCTGACATGATTAGACATTGAGAAATTTGACCGCCTGCTGATTGTTGCTTTAAGGATAGATGTTATTCAGGTTGAGTTGGTCGATGTGGGGAGTATTCTGTTCCACACGACTCTGCACAAATTTAGAGTTTAAAAATGCGTGAAAGGCCTTTACGTCCTATTCCATTTCATGGTTTAATACCTGAGCAGCTCCTCAGGCTGAGAAGTGCTTCACTAGCAGCGCAGTCCTTAATTTTTATAATGCATGTCTCGACCGCAACGTGTTTTAATGCTAGGCACACTCGTCTGACTGGGCTGAGTAATAATGTATCCCCATGTTTGAAAGCCGTACGTACGTGATTCAAAGAACTATTTGACAATTGCACGCACATTCAATTGCATTTTTCTCCCACATTTCCGGTGAACTCAAACATGAACTCTTCGTTTTTCAGCTCCCAATTTATCCACCTCAAAATATTTGAATCGTATGATGACTGTGATTCGCATCGCATACACGTTTAATTTGTATTTGATCATGCAAAGGAGATGGAGCACAACTCTATAAACAAAAACGAAACAATTTGTCTGCACTACCTTATATGAATGGTATAATTTTCAAACATGTGAGCGGACGGAAACATTGATCCATCATCGTACCTGGTAATTGCAGGCTAAAATAAATGTTCCAAATAGGTAAAGGTCAAGAGGCCAAAAATTCGAACCATGAAATTAAATTTATCATCTGGAGGACAAAATATCCAATACCAATTATTTTAGCAATCATTTGGCGGTAGGACGGACAATGCCTGGGTAATATTTTTTTTATGAGAGCAATTGTATGAAACGAATTCCGAACAATGCGGCTTGTGCTGATTCAGCAGACAATCGCACCTTCCAGCTTAAGATTGGATTGCTGGCGGCTTGGCTTTGATAAAGATGGCCTCAGTGTCACGTTATGAGCTGCAGGTTTGGGGAGTTATGACATACTTGATCGGCACTCGTGTGAGAATCCGATTGATGTCGCAATCTTTCTTGAGACTGTTTGGTAAAACATGCTAATCCTATCCCGAACCGTAGTTGTCGTGTGGCCAACCAAATAATTAGAACTGGAACCACATCCATCTCTATTGCACCAGCTCGGTGGCCGAGTGGGTACAGCGAATGGGCTTTTTCTCACTCAGACTTCCTCTGGAAGCTGTAGGCTGGAAGTTCGCACCTACCTGACACCCTGTGAGACATCCTGGCCGGTCTCTTTACTAGTCAAAGGCCAGCCCTTGAACGTCGTGAGTAAAAAATGACTATAAGGTGGCCGCTGCGATGAAACCCACCATGTAAGCGGACAACTCAGAAATGCAGAGAAAATGCAAATGCAGGAATACCGTTGAAAGTGTCGGCGCCGCCTGTGGGAGACTCGCTTCAACTAAGCAAGTCTCAGCTTTTGTTTGGTGAAAACATACCTAAATTTCCTTCATATTTCATGAACACAGTTGATGTCCAATTGCTCAATTATATATTGAAGTATTTTTTTAGACAGAACCGTTTGTGCATGACCGAACAGTCTGAAAACTAGTAAAAAAAACTCACGTAATTCAGCAGTTCTGAATCCAAACGAAGCGAATAATTTCAATGTCCCATGCTAGGGAAGGTATAAAAAGAAAAAAGAAACTCTGTTTTAAGTGTCTTCACTCCATACAAGTCTATTAATGCACAATCATTATTGGGATATTACCAGAATAGAGACTTGGTTGACGATAGAGGATAGGACAAGACCAAACTCACAGCTGCACTTGGTAACACAGCATCGCTTTGATTCGTCGATGGCACAGAGAGCAGCAATGTGGCATTAGCATCATTGGTCTCATGAACCTAAACAATGCCTCTTCATGAAGTTAAGAATTCTAATCAATTAATATCCCTTATTTAGAGGACAAAGTTATTGTCAACAAGACCAAACTCACAGCTGCACTTGGTAACACAGCATCGCTTTGATTCGTCGATGGCACAGAGAGCAGCAATGTGGCATTAGCATCATTGGTCTCATGAACCTAAACAATGCCTCTTCATGAAGTTAAGAATTCTAATCAATTAATATCCCTTATTTAGAGGACAAAGTTATTGTCAACAAGACCAAACTCACAGCTGCACTTGGTAACACAGCATCGCTTTGATTCGTCGATGGCACAGAGAGCAGCAATGTGGCATTAGCATCATTGGTCTCATGAACCTAAACAATGCCTCTTCATGAAGTTAAGAATTCTAATCAATTAATATCCCTTATTTAGAGGACAAAGTTATTGATTGCAATTCGTTGTTGGTTGTTCAGTCAATACCTGGTGTTGTAGTTTCATCAGATTTAAAAGTACGAGCACTAAACTGCATGAAGCAGGTGTCGCTAGGTATCAATATATATGAACCAGGAGTCATTCACAACGAGAAAACACACTCAAAAGTGAAAAAGATGTATAAATGTTTCGTAAATGCAAAGTATTTGAAAATAATATGAATAAAAATAAGCTGTAACATTGTAAATATAAAAACATCATCTGTTGAATAAACGTTTCATTACAGTTTCTAAACATATCGACAAATAATCTTCCACCTAAAAAAATCGACACTAGAACTGTCTCAGGTTTGTTTTGAAGACACTATGATCGAGCGAGAAATGACTTATTTCATACAAGTTAGACCCTGTCGACCCCGTCATATCTTGGCAAAGTTCTTCCGTCATCTTCAGATCAACGGTTCATTCGTCCTTCCAAACAGAATCCCGTCATAAGTGTTTCCCGAGCTGACCTAAGAAACAAGTATTTTTGAAGCGGAGTTTAAAAAGGTCGAGATGAAACAGCTTGATGTTCACTGAAGGCTCTTGTGAAGAAAATCCTTCCTGAGGAACGAAACCCGCTTGCCGCTGCAGGTGAAGATTGTTGCGGCAAGAGGGTCGGTCCATCATTAGCCGTGGAAATGGTCGAGCAGAAACGCGTTTAACAAACATTAGGACACAAAGACTGAATCACGTCCGTATGAGAAATTACAAATATATGAAAAAGTTGTACTGAAGCTTCGCTTTCAGACTGGCGGGCATTTGCCTGAATATATGATCAAAGAAGCGAGGCGGACATTAGAGTCTCGGTCGCTGCGTTGTTGATGAATATTATACGATATTTGTTGGAAAAATCGAACTCAAAGGCATGGAAAAAATACTTTCATTGCATTTTTTTTATGGATAACTCATTCTTTTTTTTTTGCAAAGCTATTACGCTAATTATTTATTAATTGAAAACAAAAAAATGTATATTTGAAACGTTCATCATACGTTGAATTGTGAATGGTCTCCAAGTCAAAATATCTTGGTTGACGGTTCTGATGACATGACCACAATACAAAAATAACAGCAGTAACGAAGTGCGAGTCAAAGCGGGGGCGTCAGGGTAGACTGGCATGTTCTGAGTGAGTTAGGACAGATGGAGGGCAAGGAGAATGAAAAGGATGATGGAAACAGACGGAAGTTAAGGTAGACTGAGTGGAAGATCGACGTATGCATGAGTGGATGAATGGCGTGAGGAGGGCATCGATGGGCAGGGACATCAGTGTGGGACAATTGACTGAGCTAGCAAGGTGTCTGCGTGAGTGATGAATGGTCGAGGCTGAAGTTGTTTTGAAGTGCTTCCCGCCCTCTATGTTTTCGTTGAGAAATGCCCGGCACTTTTGGTGCAAGAGTGGTAAACCGATGGTGTAAGAACCATTAACAGGTGTGCTGCACATTTTTAATTATGCGTAGCACATACGATAAGAGATAAAATCCTGTATGCCAGACTGCATACAGACTTTGATTTCATGACGTCTAAAAAAGTATAGTGGCAGACATTTTCTGATTTTCATGATTTCTCACTTGTGGATAACGTTAATAAGTGGAGAATATAGCAACGAAACGAGAATTGCTGTTAGTTTCGGCTGAACAGATATATCTAACTTAGAACTACAATATTCTAATTTTACTCAGACCACTTGCGTCCAAAACTAAACACAATGAAGGGTACACCCTGAAGTCACTAATAATTAGCGATGGGAAAACTTTATGGATAGTCTCTTGGTTTCGATTTGGGGGAAAGTGCGAGTTCTAAGGACGTGAACGGAAACGATCGTTTACTGTGAAACCTTTCAATAAACGACCGTTTAGGCTACGCATAGCTTTTCGGTGGGAAGGTCTTAAAATCTGTGAGGTAACTAGGATAGGAAAGAATTCAGAATTCAAATGTCATCAACTCGTATCTCGAAGCAGATAATAAATGCTGCTGGACCAACAAATATAATAATCAACAGATAAATCTCCACACAAAAAAATAATACAAGACCAATCTACAAAGAACAAAGGTATTGAACTGTTCAGAGGTAACTGAAACAAAGTTTATATACAACACATGGTTAAACTACTTAGTTATGTTCCAGTTGTCATTTTTTACGATAAAGGTACAATGAGCTCTTATTTTTTCCCCATATTTTTCAGAAACTCGCAAAATTTGATCAAAAGTTCCGAAGATCAAGATTTTTCAACAAGGCATCAATTCTTCGTTGAAAAGCCTGAAAATTATATATATTTCTGGAAATATTTCCCCATTCTGCGGTTTGTAGCGTGACTTGTAATCCTCTGAACTATTCCTTGGATACGAAAAATATGTAAAGTTACGGTAGTTCACGGAAAAATCCATTTCTTTAAATCCAGTTGATTTTTTTTCTGATGAATTGACAGAGACCAGTTTCTTTCCACGAATAGTCCACACCGAATAAAATGCGAGGCGATATTTCCCAAAGTTCTGCGACTATTTCCCCAGCCCTCAGAAAATCGCAACGTTTCGGCAAAATACCATATTTACCGCCGGTGCCAAGACAACGTTTTATTCGGTCGTCAATTTTTTCAATGAAGTGTCAGCGACCCCTTATTTCTTCCTCCAACAGTTCTTATCAAATTGCATGCAAGACTCTGTGTCTCAATATTTTGCCGCTCATTCCCGTCGATCGGAAAAAAAGATCATTGTTAGGAATACTAGGCTTTCAAGGCGTAATTCGCATCCGTTTCCGATTGAATGCAAAGCGCGATGAAGATGAACGATATTTTTTGAGAACGAAAAAATGAGCAGCACTCAAGCATACCGTCCATGCGACTCAGGGAAATCAGTGGAAGCTGCTGGGCCTTTCTGCAGACATAGACCTCTGAGCTTACATTTGACCCGTAATAGGTGACTGAGTTCCTTGACGGTTTATTTTCCATTTAAGGGCTAAGATTTGGTAAGTGTGTGGACGTAAATAGAATAGTGTGAGGAACATCTTGTGGCCGGTCACCCCCCTTCTGGGCGATACGGAATTAGGTCTATATGTATGAATCTAATCGAGAAAGTATCTAAGATCCTCTGAAAATCTTTTGCCGTTTACAAGAATTTAAGAGTAACCACTCTCACACAGGATCAGCTGACTTCTTAATGCAATTGTTAATAGTTAGTCGGATGGGAACATGATTCAATCTGATCCTCATGTTAGTCGGTCCTAAAGAAAACCCCATCAGTGGATTGCTTAGGCTGGCAATTTGAGTACCCTAGGCGAATAGATAATTCTACCAGTTGTTCTTGGTAAGAGGATGTTCTGCGTAAAATATGCACATTGACACAAATAATGAGTAGGAAACATCCCTCAGCTGAAGACTTTACTGTGTGCTCTTTCTGTGTCAAAAAACTGTGAAAATATTTAAGTGCTCAGTGGAATTTTGTACAACGATTCAGCTGAAATACTTCTACAGGAAATATACGCATGTTGTAAGACTACATTTGGCTCCATGTTCTGGTAACATTAGTAGCAGTGTTTTAGAAGGTTTCTGCTCCACCACTTACTCTTGTGTTGTAGGGAAGTAACCCAGATAAATTAATTTAAATAATATCACAAACAAAAATTTAACTGAAAGAACACAATTGAACATCAAAACCATTTTTATCGTTATGAGCCGATACATTTTTTCACGGTGTTGAGACTTTTTATATTATTCCGCAATAAATTACTCCTGGAAATTCTAAAGCATTTATTTAGATGTCAGTTTTTCCGCAAGTTAGTGGCAGATGTCTGCATAGTATAGGAAATTATTTTATTGAAGTATATCAAGATCCAATAAACATTTTTACTTGATATTATGCGATACCGTAACTCTGGCACATCCCACACTATTTCTAATACAAATCGCCTAACTGTAGGGATAAGCCGCACATATTTATGAGAAACTGTGGTCCATTATCCAATCAGCCACTCGTCCTTTGGTGGGCGATATCAAGCTCCCTAGTTTCGGCCCTCATGCACGTCAAGGCTACAGAGCATGACGATTGCATGGCATCCCGTCCGTGTAATGCAGTGAGAACTGAGTGATAACATACAAGCGGGGACAGCGTGTGAGCAGAAATAAGGAGGACCTGAAGAAAAATTTCTGGCAGATTTTTCATCACCAAGCAACATATACTCAACTGACTATGTATTATGAAAATTTCTGACAACACTCTCATCGAACCAGTGTTTAAGGATTTAAAATTAATTTTGGTACAATGACATGTTGACAAGATCACAGAAATTTAAGAATACACAGAATACACAACTTACCGACCGATGAACATTGTTGAAGGACATTCTCTATTCTCCGTTTTCTAATATTTCGAGACATAAAAGCATTACATTGGGCCCTTGATTTCAAGGAAAATAAGCAAAGTGTGGTCACTGACACTCACATTGTCAGTGACCACACTTACTTGCTTATTTAGTCTAAAAAAGCGTAGAAAATGCCCGACATGAGGTCTGTTGCATTACTCACACATTGTCTGGCACACGATGACACCAATTTGAAACTCACTGTATAATTAGCGTGACATGTTGCATATGCACAGGGAAAAACATTTCACTAAGTCTTAATAGA
>SDVV010021827.1:0-13059 GCA_016164225.1 Gammarus roeselii
TAGTTACTGCGTTTAGTTACTGCGTTTAGTTACTGCGTTTAGTTACTGCGTTTAGTTACTGCGTTTAGTTACTGCGTTTAGTTACTGCGTTTAGTTACTGCGTTTAGTTACTGCGTTTAGTTACTGCGTTTAGTCACTGCGTTTAGTCACTGCGTTTAGTCACTGCGTTTAGTCACTGCGTTTAGTCACTGCGTTTAGTCACTGCGTTTAGTTACTGCGTTTAGTTACTGCGTTTAGTTACTGCGTTTAGTTACTGCGTTTAGTTACTGTGTTAGTTACTGTGTTAGTTACTGTGTTAGTTACTGTGTTAGTTACTGTGTTAGTTACTGTGTTAGTTACTGTGTTAGTTACTGTGTTAGTTACTGTGTTAGTTACTGTGTTCAGTTACTGTGTTCAGTTACTGTGTCTAGTTGTTGAATTCAGCTACTGAATGTATTATATTTGGTCAATGAATTATGACTAGTCATTGTATATGTCACTATTTATTCTCTGTATTTATTCCTTGTATTTTCTCTATGTTTTTAGTTGTGTTACTTCATTTTGTCACTGTATTTAGTTACAGAATAAAAGTACTGTAATCATTTACTGTATCTAGTCACTGTAGTCATTCACTTTATCAAGTCGCTGCATTCAGTTACTGTATCTAGTTACTGTGGTTAGTTCCTGTACTCACTCACTGCATTAAGTTACCATATTTAGTTAATGTACTTAGGTTATACATTTAGTACGCATGCTTTTCAAAGGAAAAACATGCGTACTTTTCCATTACGTAATGCAACTTAATATTGTTTATTGCCACGTGAATCGGTTCGGTAAATAGATCGTGTTCGAATTCTACGAAATAGTGATCATTGACGGGGGAAAATGTAAAGTTTGATTCCGATTTTTTTCCGATCCTGTTCAGTAGCGAAAGAAAATTCGTTTATGGTCAGTCAATAGCGGAAAAATCAACTTGACTTTTACACGTGGAATTTGACTTCATATTGATTTTTTTACCGCACTCTATTTGGTGATGGATAACATCTATTAGAGTTCCGATGAATTGAAATATTGTGCGAAAAATGTTCATTGAACATTGAACGTAATTTCTCTCGCTATTGGGCATAAAATTGATTATTTCTCGGCCCTATTCAAGTACCTGTTTTGCTGTTGAAAGCCGCCATCATCTAAATGAGGAATTGTCATTACAGAACGATCGTTGATTATAAATTCATTGGAATGATAACAACCTAACCTTAGTCATGCGATTGACAAAATAATAGCGATGTCAAATAGAAGCGATGTCAGATAATAGCGATGTCAAATAAAAGCGATGTCAAATAAAAGCGATGTCAAATAATAGCGATGTCAAATATTAGCGATGTCAAATAATATCGATGTCAAATAATAGCGATGTCAAATAATGGCGATGTCAAATAATGGCGATGTCAAATAATGGCGATGACAAATAATAGCGATGTCAAGTAATAGCGGTGTCATATAATAGCGGTGTCAAATAATAGCGATGTCAAATAGAAAGCGATGTCAAATATTAAGTGATGTCATATAACAGCGATGTCATATAATAGCGATGTCATATGAAAGCGATGTCAAATAATAGCGATGTCAAATACAAGCGATGTCAAATACAAGCGATGTCAAATACAAGCGATGTCAAATACAAGCGATGTCAAATACAAGCGATGTCGGATAATAGCGATGTCAAATAGTCAAAGTTTTGCAGAAATCGTTTGTGAAATCAAATGAAACTGAAGCCGCCATTGCGGTCATTTCGTGGATGCTGAAAATGTAATAGAAATGCTGCATGGAAAAATATTCATATCGTGACTAACCTGTGAAAATATTGCCTCCCATCCACCGCTTAAGAACTATCATGGAATGGTCTCGTTCCATGACTGGTGCCTGGAATGGTTTCCATGACCAGTACCATGACTATTTTCGCTCCAGGAGGCTATCTAGAATGGTCTCTTAGAAAGAGCGGTGTATTGAAGGATATTTTCCATGACTGGTGCCTCGGATGGTCACGTTCCAGGACCGGTGCCTGAAATGGTACTTTCTATAACCGGTACCTTGAATGGTATCGTCCCAGGAACAATACCATTCAAGATACCAGGCATCTTCTAAACGAAATGCCTGCTAGAAGTATCCCTGGATACCCAACTCTCCAGAGCACCCTCTTTCGGGTATCCAGTCTGACTAAATTCTCGGATCTTTTCCGAACTTGCAGCGATGGATAAATTCCAAGACTAAGAAGGGCTAAACTATTTGGGAGGCCTAAGCTGCGGTGCATCACTCGGGGGAAAACTTTCCTCGTGTTTGGGTTGCGTAGGAGATGCACGGCAGAGAAGCAGCTTTCTTAGCAATGCTGCCGTGGCTCAGCACTTACGAAAACGAGGGTTTCCCTTCTACTGATGTTGGGATCCAATGCGACTCGAACGTCTTCTCCTTAGCTGCCGTCGCCTGGTGTGTTTTCTAAACCTAAAATGCATGGCTCAGGGTATTTCTTGTACAGCAAATTTTTCGGGTTGGATCCTGCTAAGACTCAGCATAAAATCATTCGAATTCTCGATGCACAGCGAGGAAAAAAAAGAATGCTTGCTCAGCATAAGACTTATTTTGTGACGTGCAAGCTTTACATTTACGAGATCGGCCATCTCAAACCCGGACCCATCGTGACTGGTACAGATATATGAATGTAAGCGTTACTGGATTGGATCAAAGTACACCATGCATGCGTAACCTAATCTGATTAGGGCTAGTGATGTAGATTAGATCAGATTATGGTTGGGAAGCCAAACAAGCCAAAAGGTTTTGTATAATTTTTTTCAATTAAAATAAAGTACGTATAGAAAGGGAAACCATCTTCTTTAGCTTCACTCTGACGTCACACCAGACTGAAGGGCTCCATATATCCTTAGAGCGTCACTAATCCAAGATCTTTAATTTCTGTGGGCTGGTAACAAGACGAAAAAACTGATCGACAAGACAAGCTATGATGTCATTTCATTTTATTCAAATTTTCTACGTTCCATAGAACTGTATTATTATTCATTCAACGACTGTTCTGATGAGAACGTATTTGATGTGGGCCTCATTTCTACCGTAGCCTCGACGCGAGTCATCGGAAGCTCTCCAGTAACTGGAGCTTGCTTATTAAAGAGTCATTAGTTGATGTCAAGTTTGACTTTGAATAATCAAAGTTTGAATTTCTCGTTTTATACACTGCGATCAATCTGATCGCTGGTCACTACGCTCAATGTTCTGGCCCTATTATTCATGTCGACCGTTAAAAATAATTATCAAATGGGCCACATCTACTCGATTTGATTTGGGCCTCACTTCCACCAGAGCCTCAACGTGAGTCATAATATGCTCCCCCGTAGGCCGCGACCGTCGTTGATTCAAGTAAGTTTGCACAGCCTCGCGTGCGAAAATATTAGTCTTGTCAAGATGAAGTCGGTACATATTTCAATTGTGGCATATTCGCGTACTAGCGCGTACGAGAGAGTAAAGAGTTGATGCGTATCTTCGTAAAATGCGTTGTTATTTATGTGCGTAATGGGGTGGAGAGACCACCTCATTTGCACAGGTGTTTGAGGTTTAGACAGCTTCGTATAGTTCGGTGTGTTTTCCGAAAGCGATAAGCTTTATACGGTATGTTGGGTCCGTGAGTAGGCTTTGTAGGTTGCTCGGGGGATCTAGGAACGTTCGTCGGGCTGCCACGAGTGTGTTGCAATCCATCAGTAAGTGTTTCACGCTGATAGCCACTTGGTGGCAACAGGAGCAAGGTGAAGCGTTTGGTCCTATGTCGACATCCATCAGGTGGTTGTGATTTGTTCACGTGTGTCCCGTGCACAAGCGGTTGATAAACACTTGGTCTTTTCTGTTGGTGAACTTTGTTTCCCATTCTCCGACTGAGGGTTTTAACTGAAAACATTTTTTGTCTACTCTGTTGCCACATTTCTCCCCATCGGGGAGAAATCGGGATGTTCTATGGGAGTTGATGATAGGAACCAGTCCCGGTAAGGTATTGCAAAAAATTGTTCTTGGTGAGTAGATGCCAGTTTAGCAAGCGAGTCCGCAAGTTCGTTTCCTCTTATTCCCGCGTGTTCGGGGATCCAACAGAATTCCACTGCCTGACCCGCCACGGTCATCACAAAGAGATCGTGCTGCATTTTACGTAGAACTGGATGTTCATAGTGCAGTGTTTTAAGCTGGGTGAGGACACTCAGACTGTCTGAGAATATGACATATTTGGGGAAGCGATGTGTTTATGCGATAGAGACGGCCATTTCGAGTGCGCGAAGCTCCGCAGAAAACACTGAGGCCTCTTGTGGGAGGGTGACCGAGAGTGGGGTGTCCCCGCACACAGCGGCGGCTCCCACTCCGTCCGCTTTTTGGAGCCGTCATTGTATATGTGGCGGTGCTCTAAATATTCCTCCTCGAGCAGTCTTAAGAATTCCTGCCGGTACGCGTTGGTTGGAGTAGTTGCTTTAGGGTAGATTTGCAGGTCTAGGTTGACCGGTGGTGGGCTGATCATCCATGTTTGTGTGTTAATTTGAAGGATTCGGTAGGAAAATAAAGGCTTAATACCTTTATGATGATGTTTAGCGAGGTCAGCAGGTTGTCCACACGTAGGGAAAACGGTGGGCATATATTCTTTTTAGCCGTTTTGGAGTGGCGCTTACGGCCACCGCACTGGATGTTGTTAAGGCCTGCATGCATTTCAAAGTAGTCGACTAGGCGTGAGTTAATCATTCTTTACATAGTCTTACATAGGACGCTAGTTAGGGCAATAGGACGATAGTTATGTGGGTCGCTGTGACATTTTCCGGGTTTGGGTATCGGGATAATTAGGGATTCCCGCCATTGGTTGGGAAAGAATGAATTTGAATACAGCGTATTGAACACATTTAGTAGGTGCTGGAGAGCGTTGTCAGAAAGGTTTTTGATCATGTTGATGTGCACTCGGTCCGGCCCGGGTGAGGTTTCACGAGTGTGGTCAATTGCAAATTGTAGTTCATGGATGGAGGAAGGTTTGTTGTAGAATTCTTCATCCGTGGAAGTGAAGTCGATATGCTCACTTTCTCTTAGGATCTTTTTCTGTTGGAAAGAAGCCGAATAATTTGTTGATTGTGATATTTGGCTGAAAGTCTGAGTTAGTATGTCCGCGATGTCCGCGTATGAAGAATAGACAGTGTCTCAGTCCGACAGTATGTGGATAGGTCGCTCGGGGTGACCTTGGATACGTCATATTTTTCCCCACACATGGGAAAGAGGGGTGTTTCGATTGATTGTATTAACTAATTGGGTCCAGTTTTTTTGCTTCTTCTCCACCCTAAGTTTGCGAATTACGGCAGCTTCTCTTTTCCGGTCTACTCGGCTCCTGGGGGAACGTGCGTGGCGGAAGGCCTCGCACATCCTGTCACGCCGATCCCTTGCTTCTTGTACCTCCGGGCACCACCAAGGTTTTGGGAAAAAAGTTAAGGGTATATATTGGGGAATGCATGCAGAAGCTGCACTTTGGACTTTTTCGTATAGATGTATGATAAGGTCGTGCTCTGAAATGTCTTCGGGAAGGCCCTCCAAATCGTCCCATGCGACATGTGTCGAGTATTCCTCCCAGCTGGCTTTCCGGTAGTTGAATCGAAGTTCATCGGCGTTAGGATTGTTTGGTCTGTTAGTATGTAGCGATATGATCACTGGGTTGTGATCACTGCCATGTGTTGAAAGCAGGACTCTCCAAACGAGTTGGGGAGCTAAAGTAGGGGAACAGATTGATAAATCGATGGCGGTTCCACTTTCGAGGGTGATCCGTGTGGGTTGTCCGTCGTTAAGAAGGACCAGGTTGTGAGTGTCTTGGGTGTTGGCCATTATCACTCCTCTGGGATCTGTTCTCACGCATCCCCACACTTTGTGGAAGTACGGGATGATGCAGTTGGTTAAGCAGATCGGTCATTAGTGCCTCTGTGAGGTCGTGGTTACGTGACGATTAGATAGATACCACCGCAATAGGTCTTGAGATACATATCTTCACTGCGACAGCTTGGAGTTCTGTTCTCAGAGGGAAGAGGTGGTGAGGTATGCTTTGATGGATCATGAGTGCCACTCCGTCGTGTGCAATCACATTATTGTGACCTTCGCGACGGTGTATGACATATTGAGGGATAGAGAAGGTGGCTGTGTCGCGGAGTTTGATCTCCTGGAGGCCTACCACCAAAGGTTTATGGGTGGAGGTTAGCGATAATAATTCATCTTTCTTGCTTCTAAGTCCCTGGCAATTCCACTGAAGTATTGTGTTGTTGTTCATTTCGGATTTATTTCACCCTCAGATTGTTGTGGTCTGGAGCGGTCGCTTGGCTTGTAGGAACTTTCGTGGTGTTCTTGTCTATGAGGCGCAGGTGTCCTAGATCGAGAGCGTTCGCATGAGCGTCCGCTTTCTGTAGAACATGATCTCCTAGACTCACTGCGTTCTCGGCTGTGAGTGCTCTTGTACGAGGAAGAGAACGAGGGAGCGAGCGCGTTTCTCTTCTATGGAGTTTTTTTTAAACAGTATGATGGGCTGAGTAGTAGTCGTTGAGATATTTGAATCGAGTGCGATGCATGGTAGATCAGTGTTTTGGGGTATCAGTTCTTCGTTGAAGATTTTCAAAGCGTGCTCGCGCAAGCGATGGTCGTTCTCACTTGTGAGATGTTCTGGTGTTGGGCATGTTAGCTGAGGGTTGAAAACCTCACTTTGGTTTTCGCTGGGTGCGGTTGCAGTTAAGACGTTCAGAAGTCGTTCAACGCTCTGATCAAGGCGAGCTGTGATTTTTGGGGTGCTACTAATCTTTTTGTTTCGTGGCTAGAGGGTGTCGCGTATCTCGCGGTCGTCGGAGGAGGAATCATCGTCTCTTGGCCTTTTGCTTTTCGGGTTCTTGGACCTCTCCTCGTAGTCGACCGAGACAACATCCATCGCAGTGCTTTCCTGGGCCCTGGTGGACTCGTTGCTTGGGGCGCCCGCCTCTATTACGAGGGCGGTCGCTGGGCTGGTTGTGGTATTGTTAGTACTGGATAGGGATTTTGGGGTTATGGTAATTTTAAGCCCTGCGCCAGAGATGCACATTCTTAAAAATAATGTCTGCGGTGCCCAGGAGGACGCCGAGATTGATACATGCCCCGCAGTTGACCACGCAGCAAGGCTCACTACCATTAAAAACAAAGGCAGAGATGAAGAAGCCACCGATGCCCAGGCACCTCTGAGCAAAAAGATGTTAACGACCCCCCGTTAACAAACCCGACTCACGAACACGCCACCAGCGCGAACGATCACGGCCTCGACAAAGGCGCTTATCTCGAAAACCTCATACGCGAGACCTCTTAACAACCAGTACTCTCACCTAGCCCAAATAGCTCGCACACCACACAACCACCCACGTAGATCAAAAAGGCTCCCATAGAAGATGAGCGCACTGGCTCACGAAGCAAACCCAAACGACACAAACCCTCGTCCTCCCGTAAAAACACTCGCAGCCGCGACCGCAGCAATCATAGCAGACTGCCTCCCACCAAAGGCGGACACTTTCTTGAACACTCCCGACCCGGAACCCCTGGTGAAACTCAAAAACACTAACACTACAAAGACTCCGGCAAATCATGCGACCACTCTAGATCATCAAGGCCTAAGTGTGAACAGCCTGCAAAATGAACACCAAAATACTTCAGTGGGACTGCCAGGGACTCTGAAACAAGAAATACGAATTACTATCCTCAATTGCCACCCATAAGCCTTTGGTGATAGGCCTCCAAGAGAGCCAACTCAGAGAGACCGCTACCTTCGGAATCCCCCAATATATCATTCACCGTCGCGAAGGGCATGCCAGCTTGAGTATTAACGGCGTACCTCAACTCCCCCTTCCCATTTGGACAGAACTCCAAGCTATCGCTATAAAGATTGGCGTCTCAAGGCCAATAATAGTGGTACCCATCTACTCGTCACGAAGCCATGACCTCTCGGAAGCACTAATGAGTGAATTGCTAAACCAACTACCCTCGCCAATACTCCTTCTAGGAGACTTCAACAGCTACCATGAAACATGGGGATGCGAGAGAGCAGACACCAGGGAGTGATGATGACTAACACCATAAAAATTCACAACCTGGTCCTTCTCAACGACGGACAACCCACCCGAATCGTCCCCGAAAGTGAAACTGCCATCGCTTCATCCATATGCTCCTCCATTCTGGCACCCCAACTCGATTGAGAAGTTTTGCCTTCAACACACGACAGCGACCATAACCCAGTCATCATATCGCCTCTCACCAACCAACCAAGAAACCGTGCCCCTCAAGAACTTCGATTGAACTACCGGAAAGCCAGCTGGGTGGAATACTCAGCACACATTGCATGGAGCGATATGGATGGCATCCCCGAAAACATTTCGGAACACGACCTCGTCGCCCAACTACGAAAAGTTTCAAGCTGAAGCCGAGGCAAGCATTCCCCAATATGCGCCTTCAACCTTCTTTCCGAAACCATGGTGGTACCGAGAGGTTCAAGAAGCAGGAGATAAGCGTGAAAAGCTATACAATGCCTACCGACATGCACTGTCCCTCAGGAACCGAGTAGCGTGGAAAAAGGCATCTGCTGTATACCGAAAACTTCGAGTGGAGAAGACACGTTAAGCTGGGCTCAGTTAGTCAACACTATTAATTGAAACACACAACGCTCCCAAGTGTGGGAAAAAATCCGATGTATCCAGGGAATACATGCAAGACAGTGAACATCTTGACTTTACTTCTAGAAATCAAGAGGCCTACAACAAGCCTTTCTCCCTCCACGAACTACAGTGCGCCATATACCATACACGTGAAACTTCACCTGACCCAGACCGGGTACACATCAACATGATCAAGAATCTCGCAGATGGCGCCCGTGCGCACTTATTAAAAGTGTTCAACACTCTGTAGTCAAACTCACTTTTTCGCGATCAATGACGGGAACTTGTAATTAACCCAATACCCAAGCCCGGGAAATTCCACGGTGACCCACATAACTAACGTACCATCGCTCTTATGCGTCCTCTGCAAGACCATGGAAAGAATGATAAACACGCGCCTTGTCGACTACCTTGATATGCATGGAGGCCTGAACAACATCCAGTGTGGCGGCCGCAAGCGCCACTCTACGACGGACCACCTTGCAAGACTGGAATCTGACATTAGACAAGCATTTGCGCGAGGGAATACGTGTTTTCCATATTTTTCGACGTGGAAAACGCATGCGATACTACCTGGAAATATGGCATCATGAAGGATCTCCACCCCAAAGGGCTGAGAGGACATTTACCACGTTACATCCACAAATTCTTGCATTATTGCACATTCAGGGTTAAGGTCGGCGACACCCTGTCACCATCCTATCCGCAAGAAATGGGCGTCCCCCATGGAAGCGTCCTCAGTGTCACTCTTTTTATACTGAAATAAACCAGATAGCAGACATTCTCCCGCGCGACGGAAGATTGCTTTCATCACTATACGTGGACGACTTACAAATAAGCTACACGCACCCTAGCCTCTTAACAATTCAATAGGAACTCCAGAAATGTCTGAGCCTAGTCGGAAACTGGGCCTCCTTAGACTGATTCCGATTCTGTCCCTCCAAAACGAGAAGCATGCACTTTACTCTTGTGCTCGGCTTACACCTGAAACCAGCCCTAACGCTGAATAACACTCCGCTAGTATAACAGGAATCAATACAATCCTCGGTTCCTCGGTCTTGTGTGGGATCCTAATCTCACATAGCCACCTCATATTTCAGCCCTGGAGACTCGCTGCAAGAAGGCAACCGGACTTTTCCTCTCTGTAACATCTTAGAAATTAGGAGCCGATTTGGACACCGGCATGACGTCATTCAGAGCAATAATACGCTCGCGCATTGACTATGAAGCAATTGTTTACGGTTCAGCAGCCGAAACCACCTTTGAACCTCTCTCCATCATCGTAAATAACGCCCTGCGTATCACAACCGGTGCGCTTCGTTCCACACCCACTGAATACCTGAACGTGCTTGCTAAAGAGCTTCCTGTTCCGCTCCGGAGAGACAAACTCTCACTACAGTACTATTTCAAGACAAGGAGCTACAGCGCTCAGTGACGTCACTAACATTCCCGATAAACGCCTCTTTGGGGTTAAGAAGAACATATGCCCCAAGAACATATGCCCACCCGTGGACAAGTTACTGACCTCACTAAACATCCGACGCAAAGCAATCAAGCCTTTATTCTCCTATCGAATTCTCCAAATCAACACATCAACGTGGATGATCAGCCCCCCCCCCTCGGGCTGAGGGGTGGGCTGATCGCTGTCGCCGTGGGCGAAGGGACCTCGCGTTCTGCCACCCTACCCCAAGTGGCCTCTGTATTTTCTGCAGAGCTTCACGCACTCGAATTGGCTATCTCCATTACAAAAAGTGACCGCCTCCCCAAATATGTTATATTTTCAGGCAGTCTGACTCGTCTTGCCCAGCTGAAAACGCTGCACTTTGATCACTTCGCCCTTAGAAAAATGCAACACGATCTATTCACGATGTCACAGACGGGCCAAGCGTTCGAGTTCTACTGGACCCTTGGACACGTGGGAATGAGAGGAAACGTGCGCGCAGATTCCCTCTATAAACTGGTGTCTACCCAGCAAGAACAATTCATCTCCATACATTACCGAGACTGTTTCCCAGTCGCCAACTCCCGTATAACATCACGATGGACCGACTCATGGCAACAGAGTGGACAAAAGATGCTTGCAGTTAACTATCCGTGGGAGAATGAGACGCCAAGCTTTCTAATAGGAGAGACCAAGTGTTCATTAACCGTTTATAAACGGGACAAACGTGGATAACCCACAATCGCCTAATGGACGTAGTTATGGGACCGGACGCACCACCATGCCCCTGTTGCCACCAAGTGGCAATCGGTGTGAAACACTTACTTATGGATTCTGATGCACTTTCAGCAGCCCACGAGCCTTCTTGAGCCCCCACGCAACCTAAAATGCCTGCTCATAGAAACAGAACACAGAAAAAAACTGATCGCTTTCGGAAAACATACCGGACTATACGAAGTCGTGGGAAACTAACGAGGTTGGAATCATCTCTTTTCCTGAACTTGCTGTCCTCCCTGCGTATTAATTGTGAACTTTAACTTGACTTCGTGCACGAAGCTGTGCAGAATCAACGGATCATCGTGCCCTACGAGGGGGCCCTGTGTGACTTCACGTTGGAGCTCCGGTGGAAAACGGAAGAAACTACTACTACAACAGAGTACCTAGACTCACCGCCCACAGCCTTCACTCACATCCTTCGCCCGAGGGTCTTACAATTCAGTCAAAACAGAGTCCTTCGACACACCGCCTACCGCCCTCACTCACATTGGTGAGTGAGTTGGTAGGCGGTCTTAGAATTCAGTCACAGCTGAGTCCCTCGACACACCGCCCACCTCTTCCATTCACATCCTCCGCCCGATGGTCTTACAATTCGGTCACAACGGAGTCCCTCGACACACCGCTTCCAGTCACATTCTCCGCCTATTGGTCACGCCATTTGTCATGCTGTCAGAGTCAGAGGCCTCACCGTCTCTGACTCGTCAACTCTGTTTGAGCGAAATTAATTGACTATTGATTTATTGGCGAGTGGTGGCTTTGGCCTCTGCAGGCAGACGTGATTGCGTCCACAACGGGACAAGGAGGGGGTGGACTTGGGGGGGTTATGGACGCAGGCTGATGTGATTGCGTTCACAACGGGACAAGGAGGGGGTGGACTTGGGGGGGTTATGGAATTTTAACAAATTTCTGGTATGGTTTTGGTAGGTGTCATTGAGGACTTTGGTGATTGTTATTCAATTATTGTTTAAATTCTTATTGATTAAACGCTAGTCTCCTGAATCGGCGTGTTGAATGCAGACTTGTTTCTGAGTCTGCACTAAAGTTACCCCTTCGTGATATTCTCTCCTACTAATCGCTACCTCACTTCGATGGCGCCTAGCGCTCAAGTGAAAACTTTTTTTGTAGTTTCGGATGCACACATCACGCCACATTCACTATTGGCTCGACCCAATAAATAAGTTTATTTTAGTCTTTGTCTTGGGTGGAGAGGAAGAGTAATCAGTAACTCTTTGTATTGCGATAATATTTTAAACTAAGTTTCAACTAACCGTACACGTCTCCTCAATCATTGATCTTGATGATTTTTGCCGAGAGATTTGTCAAGCTGCAATCCAAAGATGGGTTTTTATCTTTAGGCTACAACGCACCAGGATGATCGTATATCCATGATTTCTACACCCAGGTAGTTAGATGTTGGTTGTAGTGGAAAATTAGGAGTAAAGTTAAGAGTAAATAGCGCTTTAGTCAAACATGCTTGTCAAGTAAGGACATTCAACACGCAATATAATGACATCAAATCAAGTTTCACCTTTTGTGGGTTCAACCTCTCAGTTTAGTTAGGTGTGTTATATAGTCAAGAGAAACTCACCCACAGCTGGAGGCAATCATTTATAAAGGACGCAGTGTGATAATACATGAAGTGGTACATGCTGACATGCATTTAATTAATCGATTCAGAACTGTGCGAAAAACGTCGGCCGGTTTTAGAAAACCTATTCACGTTTGAAAACAATCGAGTTGAATTCTTTTTTTCAATTATTAAGGAATAAAAGAACTCCACATCTCATGCATCAAAGAAGGAAGATTTAGCGTCCTATTATGATGTGGAGTGGTGCCCTGGTTTCACCCAACCAGTTTTGGGTAATTAAAGTCTAGGTAGCGCTCACAGACGCCAAAGTATGAACCATCTGTTAGACTAGAAATGCTTGTTTTCCACGAGCACTGCTACAAGGTAGGTTTTAACTCTGCTCTTGTGAAGCGCATCCTACTTGTCTCCTCTTTCTTCTTTTCCTGTGTGGCGTGTTGTTTTCATGCGTAGGGATCTCGGCCTGTGTGTAGACCTCATGCATGAGATCTCTCTTCGGTCACTTCTTCGTTTTTTGAGTATTATCGTTGGTATTTGTGCGTGACCGGGCATATATA